>JAMJFZ010001899.1:9242500-9400000 GCA_026225945.1 Cricetomys ansorgei | reverse complement strand
AGAAGGAAGAGGTCTGTCTATTGTGTTTGTTCCCATTATTGGCCAAAGTAAAAACTATCCTTGATATCCTTATGGAACACTCTTAGTGTTAATTAGTGAAGTTGGCACCTCCCATCAACTCCTAGCAGCAAAGGAGGTGAGACACAGGGAGCATGGATACACCTTGAGTTGCAATGGAATTACATCACCACAAACCATATAGGACCGTCATAGTATGACCTGGTATGCAACAGCCTGGGCTGTCTACTTCTATCACGTGGCATGCTGGAGCCTCCAGATCTGCTGCCTGAAAAGAGACCAAATTTCTAAATTTAAAGTGTTAAGCTACCAATCTGCACAGAGCTTCCCTTTCATCCAGAATGGATGCGAACAAGGATGAAAAGGGCCAAGGCCTGAAGTAGCCATAAGGCAAACGATAGTCTGTCACTCTCCCTTTCCACAGAACCTCCCGGAATTGCCATTACCTTGCCATTTAATTAACACAGAGATATCATTCATCAAACACAGTGCCAAGAATATCCCAATATGTTAATGGTGATGCAGACATTAGGATTTTAGATGTGAGGGTGGTGTAGGCTGTTCATTAGAGATGACTACACAGTGACAGTGGGTTTTATTATTTTAAGAAATCAATTTCTATTTTGCAATCATGTGTATATGTGAGCATGTGTATGCCTGGGCGTGCGCACATGAATGCAGATACTCACAGAGGCCACCGGTCCCATCCCTCTAGTACTGGAATTACAGGCAGCTGTGAGCTGCCTGATATGGAAGCTGGGAATTGAACTCAGATCCTCTAGGTGAGCAGTACATACTTTTGACTGCTGAGCTATTTCTCCAGTCCCTTAAAGGTGGATTTTAAACTAATTCTAGGATGCTTGTGGTATGTAATGTAGTCCCAGCTCTCTTGGGATTTCCAGTCTATGGAGAGGTGAGTCTAACCCATGAGTCAAGTGTGAGCAAGGCAGTTTACAAAGAAAACCCTAAAGCCCTTCAGAGGGTGAAGATACAACGTCGCACATGTTAAGAGGGGAGAGATCAAAGGGTTGGTCAGGTATTAGATTCTTCAGGCCAGGGTCCATGGTCAAAGTGCTCTTTAGGCAGAGTCTCAAGAATTGAGTAGTGTTAAGATGGGGGAGGCTGAGCCAGGGAGATGGCTCATTGGGTAAAAATGCTTACTGGGAAGGCTGAGGATGTGAGTTCAGTTCTCAGAACCCACGTACAAATCCTGATGTGGTGGAATATATTTGTAATCCCAACACAGAGACAGTAAACCTGCCTGGAAGTTCATAGCCAGCTAGCCCGGAGTGCACAGAACAGCAGCACAAAGAGAGAACCTTCCTGACCAGGTGGAAGGAGAGGGCTGATCTCCAGGGGATTGTCCTCTGATGTCCACACTGTGACACGCATACTTCATCATGCCTGCAGGTGCGCTGTCCAGTAAACAAGATACTTTTTAAAAATTAAGATATAGAGCTGGCAGCTTTCCAGCAGGCCTGAGTGGCAAGGGTAAACCTTAGCTTCTCACTCAAAGATGAAATGAATGGGACTTCACTTGTCTGTAACTTGACTTACTTTAGTTTCTACTCCCTGACCATTGGAAATGTAACACCTGCCGTTTCAGGACACTTTGTACCCATATCTTGGGGTTATACTGAAGTTCTGGGCACACCACATTCCTGATGTAATCTGGCTACAAATTCTTGCTGGAGTTTTCCTTTATTCTTCTTGCATGGTCCTTCTTGTCCAACCTTTCTACACCCTCGATGTCACTACCAGGTGTATATGCCCCATGTCTCATGTTCTTTACTAAGGAAGACCCCGGGAGACTCTGAGCATGTGTAAGACTTGTACTCTGCCATGCCATGCCACTGGCCACTGTGAGGCTCTTCCTAGGTCAACAAGGCATGAAGTATGTCTATTCTTTCATCTTATCACCTTTCAGGAGATGCTGATTTTCTGGGGTGTACTTACTTTCCTATATACCCAGAAGTCAACATATGGTTAAACATTTCATAATACAGCTGTAAATATCTTGCTTTTTAAAAAAGTTTTAATGTGAGCCAGGCTGTCATGGTGTACACCTTTAATCCCACCATTCCGGAGGCAGAGGCAGGAGGATCTCTGTGAATTTGAGGCCAGCCTGATCTACAGAGTGAGTTCCAGGACAGCCAGAGTTACAACAGAGAAACCCTGGCTCAAAAAACCAAAAAAAAAAAAAAAAAGTTTAAAAGTTTTAATGTGAGCCAGGAGTGGTGACACGCACCTTTAAGCCCAGCACTTAGGAAGCAGAGGCAGGTGGATCTCTGTAATTCAAGGCATGGTCTATATAGCAAATTCCAGGCCAGGCAGAGACACACAATGAGACTTTGTTTCAAAAAAAAGTTTTAATGTGAAAAATGTTAGTGACATAGAGAAGAGGGGGGTAGTAATACATTTCTGTGTACCTGTCACCCAATTTCTAGTATTAATGACTTCATTTTATTTTATTTTATTTTATTTTATTTTATTTTATTTTATTTTATTTTATTTTATTTTATTTTATTTTATTTTATTTTATTTTATTTTATTTTATTTTTACCCTGTGAGAAAAAGATAAGTTGTCTTGAAACAAAAACTTTTTTTCTTCTGGTAAAATTTAGCTGCTATATCTAGGCACCGAAATCAACTTAATTGAAGTAATACTTAAGAAGGCTAATTTTAGACGAATCTGCCCAGCTGAGCGTCTTGCTTTCCCTCCTATTTGCACAGGGGAGTGTGTGTGTGTGTGTGTGTATGTGTGTGTGTGTATGCACAGCACTGTTTTCTTCAATATCTCACTACATGTGAGGACTGTATGGAGCTTTAGGCCTCAGGGTAGATCAGGTAGCATTCCCTGCATCACAATGCCCCCAGAGACCATTATGTATAATCACAGAGTGTCATAGGCATGACAAGAATGATTATGTAAAACTCCATGCCCAATTTCCAAGTGGCTCCACAATTTGACAAAATGATGTGGCCATTTGTGAAACATAAGCGGATGGGAGGAAATGAAGAGTGTAGGATTTCTGCCAGAGCGACGGCTCATCCAAAGGCAAGAACGCTTCCAGTTGACAAATTGCACAAAGCACAACTTGTTACCTCTTATGAGCCAGCCTTATAAAGCATTCATTTCCATGTGCCTGTCATGGGGAACATTTTGATTTATTTAATCTAGCTGCAGCACAGACAAAGCACACTCATCTGGGGTGATATGTGAAGGTCTGTGTCTCATTCTCATAGAATCAGGTGAGGTAGGTCGAGGACACCCCACCCCCATCCCCACCCCCTTCCAGCAGCTACAAATGACTGACCACTGCTCATGCTGTGTGTCTGGTGTCCCTACAGCCCATCCCCAGCAGGAATACTCTAGTTTTACTCCTACACCCAGACCTGTGACCCGTGAAGGACGCTGTAGAGAAGCCAGAGCACACAGATTTCATAACCACCAGGGCTCCCCTTAAGCTACTTTTAAACATACTGGAGAAGATGAGCATCTTGTGATGGGAAGTGGTGGTGCCAGGGATACAGCATCTCCTGCAGCAGACCTGTCACTCATGCAAGGGTACCGAGGAGGGGATGACTTGGTAGGAAGGAGTTGGGGCTGGTCTTTGGGACACTGGCGATTAAGTAGCTCTCCAACTCTGGTTCCTTATTAGACTTCTCTGGGACTTTATAAAATGAGAACAATGGGGCAGATGGTATCACTCACACCCTAGACTTACATTTCTTAACATCAGCAGTGAGGAATTTTCAGGTGACAATAATGCTTTTGTGTGTAGAGATGTGTTTAAATAAGGAAAGACAAGAGCAACAATGACAGATTCAGGGAGGAATTCCCCAGGTATTTGCACACAGCCCCCTTACCTTTCTTAGGCTCTCCGATTGTGCTGACTCGGAAAGAGCAGTGGCTAGTCTAGGAGCAGAAGTTCACCGAGGTTAAGTGTCTTCCCCAGATCATAACTACTGATGCCAGAATGGCAAACACCCTGTAGAGCTTTGGGAAGACTCCTGTGGCTCATGACATGGAGCTGTCCTTCCTGTAAACAAGAAGTAGACTCTTCATCCTTAATGGGTCAGATACCATGGCTTAGGAAAACTCTTCCTTTACCATGTAGAGATAGTGCAGCCCTCACCCCTCCACTCTCACAACCTAAGCTTGACACCCATGTGTCTCGTTTCACTTTTAATGCATCAGAAGCAATAAGACTAGGTGAGAGAATATCCCCTCTTCTTGCGTGCTTTAAAGTCCAAGGTGTGACAATGTCTTCTAATTAACACACTCATGCACATTGGAGTCAGGATGGTAGTTAACTTTCCCAGCCCTTTAGGTGTCTGTGTAAAGCTTTAACAGTAGGGAAGTTGGTTTTAATCTATCCCCAGCATTTGGACTTTAGCCAACCAATCAGGGTCTTCCCACCAGAGCTGGATATCTGTGAATGCTGGGATATTTGGGGGAACCTCCATAGGAACTGAGAGTTTCAAGTTGAGTCTCTTTTTGTCTTCTATAAATGCCTGAGTGGGGCCGGAGAGGAGGAAGGCAAGCAAGTGACTTGATAACATCTTTAGAAACCAAGCAAGGAGCCATTAAGGAGGGCCAGCAGTAAATAAATGCATTTTCTACCCAGTGTCTCTACGGCTATCTGGAGAAACATGTGACTAGGAAAATGTAATGAAAGCAATTGTAACTCAGGGTAGAGAGGTAATTACAGTCCGTGGCTGCCTGACTGATGAAAATTGCACAGCTTATAATAAATTGTCACACAACTAAGTCTTTTCTGAAGTCCTTTGTATGATTTGTGTTTGTGCACTTACTTAAAACATCAGGGAACAATTTATAAACATGAGTCTTTTTGGACAGTGCCAGGACCGGCATTTACGATTAGAGAGCCTGTTGAAGGCTTTCTGATTTACACAGGACAGATCATATTTTCCCAACACTCTTATGGTCAATTACAAACCTGTATGGTGCATTTGGTAACATAAAAGCAAATTTAATCATTTTCTTTCTTTCTTGTTTTTTTTTCTTTCTTTCTTCTTCTTCTTCTTCTTCTTCTTCTTCTTCTTCTTCTTCTTCTTCTTCTTCTTCTTCTTCTTCTTCTTCTTCTCCTCCTCCTCTTCCTTCTCCTCCTCCCCTTCCTCCTCCTCTCCTCCTCTTCCTCCTCCTCCGCTTCCTCCTCCTCCTCCTCCTCCTCCTCCTCCTCCTCCTCCTCCTCCTCCTCCTCCTCCTCCTCCTCCTCTTCTTCTTCTTCTTCTTCTTCTTCTTCTCTTCTTCTTCTTCTTCTTCTTCTTCTTCTTCATTTCTGTATACTTGTGAGAGCATGACACGGCAAGCAAACATTTTGTCTCTGGTTGGTGAGGAACCATGTTTCAAAGGTATCTCACCATACCAATGGAAGTGACATCACCAAACACAGGTCATCTTGTACCATACTAATTGGCAACTTCCTTATGGAAATAGTGGCTCTGGGCTGAATATTTGAGTCCCCAAGTCTGTCAAAGGAATGTTCAAGAAGACTGAATGACTTTGGAATGATCTCTTAGACAACAAGAATGGATACAGGGTATAGAAAGTGCTAGACTAGAGCTTACAGGGAATAGGTTCCCAGTATGCTTGTGCAGTGGATAGCTTGTGGCAGTGGGGCAGTCATTGCCTTCTAGGTTCTGGTTCTCTCCTAGAGGATCTGGAGTATTTTCTTTTGGAAAACAGGTCAACACAACACTGTCAATACTGCACATCAGGAAGTAAGACATGGAGGCAGATGACTCTAATCCCAGCTACCCAGGAGCCCGAAACAGGAGGATTTCAAGATAAGTCTTAGCTTTAGCATGTCAGCAAGAGCTAGTTCTAAAGGAAAGAGTGAAAAACCAGTGTTAAAGGACTAAGGTGCACGCTGGGGATAGCACATGTATGAAGGCCTAATACTATTCACGCTTTAGATCAGTTAAGCCAGAAGATCTGGAGGGAAAGATTACTGCTTGGGACATTCCAGTGAGTATTAGGTTGAGAGACCTGCTCTGTTTTTATAACCCCTGAACCTCAAGTGGCTAGAATCAGGAGAGATGAAGCACAAAGTTCTATGAACTGAGTCAGCTTTTGCCACCCTGACCAAACAAGGCGAGGAGCCCGCTTTCAGCATTTCATAAAGCAAGCAGGCCAAGGGGTGCGTGGGAAGAAAGGGATTCCAGGAGAGGTTCTAAAATGCTGTACCATTTAAACTGGTTTCTAATAGAGCCATTGGAGGTCTAGCCTGGTAACCCACCTTTCCCAGGCTTATGATTTATGGGGAGATTAGTGGGCTTGGTGATGAGCTGGGTGGAGTCACTGGGTGTTTGGCAGCAGGGACCCTCCTGCACACCATTCTCCTCCTGGGCATGCTGGAGCTGCCACAGAGCTCTGGGATAAGGCCCACTTACTGTGGTTTGCACAACATCTCATTTGTAGTTAGAATGAGATTGCCCACGTGCTAGCTCTACAATGGAAACTCCAATCCTGTGACTTTCTATCTCTGCCTCTAAGTCAGTTACTACTTATCTATCAGTACGCCTCTGAAGGCTTGGGAGCTAGGCACTGTATTGTTCTATTCCTGTGAGGAGATGCCACAACTAAGGCAACTTATAAAAGGAAGTATTTAATTTTGGGGCTTGCTTACAGTTTTAAAGGTTAGTCTATGATCACTGTGGTAGGAAGTAGACAAGCCTGATGCCTGATCAGTAGATGAAAGCTTTTGCATTCTGATCCACAGGCAGCAAGAAGAGAGAGAGAGAAGAGAGAAGAAGAGAGAAGAGAGAAGAGAGAAGGGAGAAGGGAGAAGAAGAGAGAAGAGAGAAGAAGAGAGAAGGGAGAAGGGAGAAGGGAGAAGGGAGAAGGGAGAAGAGAGAAGAGATTGGACCTGGCATCAGCTTTTGAAATCTCAAAGCCCAGACCCAGTGACACACTTCCTCCAACAAGGCTATGCCTCCTAATCCTTTCCAAACAGTTCATCAACTGAGGACTAGGCATGCAAACTATGAGCCTACAAGGGCCATTTTCACCTCCTCATACATTGCTGAACAAGAGAAGATTCAAAGTCAATATTTAACAACGGATGTTACTTCTGAGGGCAGACTGTTGCCCACTAGTAAGAAAGCAGCAGTATTGTGTTTTGTTGTCTGAAGAAGAGAGGCTAGCCTTAAAAGAAGTAGAAAACACGATCTTTTTCATGGATGACTTCCACCTTAATCAGAGAGCTATCACTTACAGTAGAGCCTAGAGCAATGCTTGTCCAGGTGTGGTCTTGGTCCGGCAGCCTCAGCACATTGGGCACAAGTTAAAAATGCATTCTCTCGGGTCCTGCCCTTGCTGTATGGAACCAGAGATGCTGGAGGAGGGGCAGTGCATCTGTTTTCTTGAGCTCCCAACATTCTGATGCAAGCTAAGTTTAAGATGTTCTGAAGAAAGCCTTGAAGAGCTGATGTTCTGTGGGAGCTTTACAATGGCAGGTTAATTGGCATAGATCGTGTGATGCACAGAGATTAAAGTAATTACTCTCAGATTTTTGTAGTGATTTGCTGGAGCCTTGATATTGGTCATGTAGAATGTGCATTTATTGCCTTCTGCTTCCTGGCTGCAGACACAACACCCCCACTCCTGCTGTCATGCCTTCCCCATCATGACAGGACTTTGTCTCTTTAAACTGTGAGCCAAAACAAACCCTTCCATAAGTCGCTTTTATCACATCTCCTGCAACATAGCTTTCTCTCTCTCTCACACACATACACACACACACTTCATTGTTTACATTTCAAATGAGTTGTGTTACTTGCTCCTCAAATCTCAGTCATTTTCACTCCCAGAAGGTCTTTGCGTGACTGTGCAACCCGATTGTTGCTACATGCAAGAGATGCTTTTAAAACCCACGACCCTGCTTTCTTCTGTTGTGTCATTTGTTACATACGGCCATTGCTTCCTATGCTGGTTAATTTTTGTCATCTTGACATAAGAAAGGGTCAAGGGGAAGAGGAAAAGTCACTTGAGGAATTGCCTTCATCAGATTGACCAGTAGACATGTCTTCAGAGCATTTTCTTGGTTAGTGGTTGATATAGGAGTGTCTAACCCATTGTGGGTGGTACCATCCCTGGGAAGGTGGTCCTGGGTTCTATAAGAGAGCAGGGAGTGCAAGCCATGAGGAGCAAGTCAGTAAGAAGCACCCCTCCATGGCCTCTGCCTCAGCTCCTGCCTGGAGTTCTTGCTCTGACTATCCATCAGTGACAGATGATGATTGGGATGTGTAAGCAAATAAACTCTTTCCTTCCCAAGTTACTTTTGATTATATATATATATATATATATATATATATATATATATATATATATATATACACACACACACACACACACACACACACACACACACACACACGACTGTATTTGGGCCATGTTTCTTTATTAGACTGCTGACCTTTCCTACACTTTTTTTTTTCCTGTGACAGGATCTCAAGTGTAACAGGCTGGCCTTTTACTTGTGTTGTAGAAGTTTATTTTTAATTATATTTAAAATACTGTTTTGTGCACTGTTGGGTGAGGGGCTACCTAGGTCTTGGCATTTTGGGAATTTTGCATTGTCTGCAGGTGTTGGATTTATGTAGGGGGCTGTTTGGTTGCTAATGATCTGCATGTGTCATCAGTGGAACACCTGAGGAGTTCTATATCAATAAAAACACCTGAGCTGGGATATTCAGGGTTCCACTGTCCAGTATGGCACTGGTCAGGATGGTGGTTCCCTCTGCTGAGGTCTGGCAGGGCTTGTACCTATGAAAAATGCCTCCATGTCTTCCTTGGTAAGCCTACACAGTAGGTGAACTACTACAGACTTGCTGTGCAGCAGAGGATAAACTTGAACTCATGATCTTCCTCTCTTTACCTCCTGAAAGCTGGATTACAGGTACATGCCGCCATACTACTTTTATTTTCAGGAAAGAGAAGCCAAAGGGCCGTGTTTGTGAAACTTTAGAAAAAGTCCCGAGAGACTGGGGATGGGGGTGTTCAATGGATTTGCAGTTGTTCTTGGACTGAAGCATCCTCTGTGGGTTGGTCCTCTGTCCAGTGTTCACAGGCACATCATGTGTGAGGACTTTGCTTGTGTTGCAAGCTTCCTTTCACCCTAATCTCCGTTCAGATTCAGACCTGACGGTGGTACTGACACTGGGAATTCTGTAGTTGGCTACCACACAAGTGCCTCCAGGAATATTTCTCATTCCCTGGTCCCGGTGTAGTGAGAGGTACAAACATCTATATATTTACTAAAGTAAAGAAAGTAAACTGCTTTTAAAGTACTCTTTCCACAGTTGTCTTAAGGTTTCTTTTGCTGTGAGAAATGTCATGATCAAAGGCAGCACGGGAAGAAAAGGGTAGATTCAGTTATAGTTTCCCGCCACAGTCCATCACTTAAGGAAGTCAGGGCAGGAACTCAAGTCAGGAACACGGAGGCAGGAGCTGATGCAGAGGCAGTGGAGTGCTTCTTTCTTATAGCATCCAGGGCCAGCAGACCGTGGGTGGCACAGTGAGCTCGGTCCTCCCACATCAAGAAAATACACCACAGTCCTATCCACATCTCAGTCTGGTGGAAGCATTTTCTCAATGGAGGTTTTCTGTTCCCAAATGACTCTAGCATGTGCCCAGTTACATAAAACTAGATAGCACAACAATCAAAATGGTTCATGAACGTGCTTTACTAAACAAAAGTGACTTCTTAAGTTGCTTCCTTCTTTCCCTCTGAACATTTATACTAGAGTCCTGAATTTATTAATGAATGAGAGAAAACAAACAAACAGATAATAAAGCATACTGGATACAGGACAACGCAGAGTATGGTTATCAAAAAGGGCACATCATTTATTTAAAATTTACATTGTACTTTATTCCAGTGCGATATATTTGTAAACCAAATTCATCTCCATTTCCTGTGTTGTGACACAGTCTGAGAGTGAATAGTAAGAATGTGTGAATCAGCTTTCCAGTACCACAAAGATACTGGAGATACATCAATTTCATAAGAGAGAAAGGTGCGTATGTATGTGTGTGCACACTGTTTCAGATAATTCAGCCCATAGCCTGTGGCTAAAGGACACATCATGGACATCACAGTAGGGACACATCATGGGCGTCACGGTAGGGGTATATCATGATTGGAGAGCTTGCACAGAAGAAGCTGATATTCTGCTTGTGGCCAGAAAGCAAAAGAAAGAGTATGACCTAAGACCTCTCAGGAGGCCTTGCCCCTAAAAGTTTCCACCTCTTCTTAGTAGTGCTAAGAAGGGACCAAGTCTTTAAGACATGGACCTTTGGAGGACTTTGCAGAGCCAAACTCCAGCAGTCTCCTTCCATGTAAGCTGTGAGGTCCAAGCTCCTAGCACACCTGATATTTTGTTAACTATCTACCAAGGCTCAAGCTTGTGTGCCTTCAGTATTCTATAAGATGATTTAGAGTGGCTGCGGCAGGTCTATGCTTTAATTTATTAAATAATTTCTTTTACTGGGACACAGAAGTTCCCAGCAGGCAGGATCTCCCACATTCTATTGTGGAAGACATGCAGCTGCAAACCGCTTCCCCGAGAGGAAGCCTTTAGAGCTTAAAGCATCATACGCGATGCACAGTCGGCTCAGACTGACACGCTGCTTAATTGTCCCACCATTTTGCGTCTTGATAGATTGATTGGAGAGGCTGTTTCTATAGAAACATTTGGTATTATAAGTTATCATGCTATTGTATGTTTTATGAATCAATAGAAGAGAGGAGCTTGAAGACACCAGACACTAAGTGCTGATAAAGAGATGGAGACATTTATTACCCTGATTTGATCAGTACATAGTGTATATACATATTGAAATATCATGGTGTACCCTATAAATATGTATAATTATTTCATATTAATCAAAAAGCATAAAACCATGTGTAAGGAGATGGAAATGTTCACTATCTTGATTTAACCATCATGCATCATATACATGCATGGAATTGTCACACTGTACCCCATAAATTTGTACAACTAAAATAGTAATTTTTCAAAAGTCTGAGCTATTGGGTATTATCATTTTAAAATATCTTTTTAACTTGCTTGGCAAGAAATCATTTCAGTACTTTCATCTGCATGCCATTGGCCGCTGGTTGAGCCGGACACCTGTCTGATATCAGGAAACTGACTTGATGTGTTTTGGCTATAAGGCATCTGTAGGACGATCATCCTAGGCACCCACAAGAAAGACTGTACAAGCAGTATCAAGCCAGGGACAGGATAGTGAGAGCTGAGTCATCTTGAGAGTTGCCTTGATGCTGTATAGCCCACGGTGGATCTGTACCAGGAGGAAGGGGCTTCCACTGGAGGGACACATACCAGGAGACACAACTGGCCTTGTTCAAGAAGAAGGGGTTGCAAGAGAGACTCCAGAGCAGAGCCCCAGCAGCCAGGTCTCCCTATAGCTAGCACTGTGCTGGACAGTCCATGGCACCCTCTACTTACAGCACCACCCTGTGTGGATGGAGAGGAGGTCTGGAGTTGGAGGAACCAATGATTCCTATTTCAGCTCTCACTCATGGCTTATTCTCATTGTTTTCTGTTGCCACATTGTCCCTTCTTGTTTTTTTTCTTTTGCAAAGAGCTGTTTCCATTTCAAAGACATTAACTCTTCATCACACAGTAAAACATTTTCTCCCATTCGCCACTTGCCTTTTGATTTCATAGTTTCATCTTTGTGATATATAGACCTTTCTAATTTTTATATCTTCCAATCTGTCTGTCTTTTCCCTGCTGCTTGTCTGTTCAATAAATCTTTGCAATACTCAGATCAGAGAATGCTTATTCCTGTGTCTTTTCCACCAGATTATTTTCGGTTTTATTTCTTCCATTTAACTCTTTCGTCCATCTGGAAGTTATTTTGGTTTAGAGCATGGAGCAGAGCACTAACTTATTTTTTTTCTATGAAGACCCCTTTCTCTCACTCCAATGGGTGTGGATTTTATTTAGAAGCTGATGGGGAGTCTCTGAAGAAAGCTGAGCATGGCAGTGATGTAATGAGGTTTGCTCTAAGGGAGGGCTGCTTCCCATGGCACCTGGAGGTGCACACAGATGGGTTTTGGCTGTGGCTGTCTTGAAGCTCCTACCACGCTCCCCATGGCATCCCCATCACCCTGGAAGGCTGCCTTTGGCTTTCAGGGATTAAAGAGGATCCATGGACACTTCAGGAACTCATCAGGGAAATGCATCAAGAGTTTGCTCCAATTCAGCACTTGCCAGAAGCCGGCTGGAGACATTTGATGTGTGTAAGAGACCGTCGAGGTTCATGTTAAACACCAATTCATCTGCATTCTTTGAGCTCAGGCCTGATATTGAGTTAGCTCTTCAGAAAGCCATGTGTCTGGTCTGCATTATCATAGTCCCCTCCAGAACTGCCTCCCTCCATTAAGATTTAATGCCTTTCCTTAGCTTTTATCTAAGGGGTGTGCATGAAACATCCATTTTGAGAACATTTCTGTATTTTTCATTAAAACACATGGCAGCCAAGGCATTGACTCTTTCATTTGCTTGAAAAAAATATTTTGCATGTGTTTTATTAAAGTAAAAAAATGGTTTTGAGAAAGGATCTCACTAGTTGTAGCTAGTGGTGGCTTATAACTATGTAGTGCAGGCTGGTTTTGAATTCACAGAGATCTGACTGCCTCTGCCTTATGAGTGCTCGGATTAAAGGCATGTGCCACCATGTCAGTCCTCAGGGTTAAAATTTGTCTCAAATTCTTCCTGGGACTTCTGAGCAATGGACATTCAAATCAATGACTAAAGGGCTTCCAGAGAGAAATTTGGGGACTTGTCTGAGTTCAGATTGCTGGAGGAAATAGCCATAGACTAGATGGCGAAAAGAGCAAGAATGAATCGCTCACAGTTTTGAAGGATGGTGAGGCCAAGTCAAGGTGGATCCAGTGTCTGGCAAGGGTCCTGGTTTGCACACAGGTACTTTTTCCTTATCTACTCCCAAGGAATTAGCTCTCAGTGTCTTTTAAAACAGGTGTTAATCTCATCTATGAGGGCTGTACTCCATAATCTGATCAGTCCCCAAGTCCTCACTTTCTGATATCTGAGGCTTAAAATTCCAATATAGGAAAATAGGAATACACAATTATTTATTGCATAGTGTATCCTTTGGGATCCATCTGCTTGAGGATTCTAGAATTTACCTAGTGACTGGTATGAGCTATCTTGGTAGGAGCCACATTGTCTATCTAGCCACCTTCTTTGACCTCTACCAGCTAGAAGTCAAATAGGGCCTCAAACAAAGTTTGTGTGGGGAAAGTTCCCATTCAAACCATCACACTGGAGTTTCAAGAGTCAGGTAAGTGTCATAGCTCAGTTGGTAAAGCACTCAACTAGCATGAAGGAAGTCTGGGATTGGATTTGATCCTCAGCATTTCATAAAACCAGCATGGTGGCAGATGCTTGCACTAGAGAGCTTGAAGCAGGAGAATCTAAAATTCAAAGTCATTCTTGGCTACAAAGCAAGTTGACCGGCAGCCTGGACTACAGGAGACTATCTTAAAATCAGAACAAAACCAAACCAACACAAAGGAGTAGTATTGGTAAGTGATGGGGGCTGAAGTAGAATAGCTAGTGACACTTAGCTAAGTAAAGCAGATATTAGGTAAGCAATCAGGTTCACTCTGAGATGCAGAGGATCACTCAACCCAAACTAGCCTAGGTGGAGCTACCACTCCATTCCTATCGAACCAGGAGTCATTTTTGTATCCATTGCTCTGAGTGTGTGGACCTAGACTCAGAATGAGCTTGCAGTGAGGGAAGGGGTTCTAGGGAGTGGCCAGTACTTAAACAAGGCTGGGCCCTGTAGGGGGTGGAGAGGGAGGTTTAAGGATGGAGAACAGACCTCCTGCAGGTTCATCCACTGCCAAGATAGTGGGAGGAACTTCTTGGAAAGCTATGAAAGCTAAAATTTACAGCACTGGGAAATGCATGGGAGTCATAAACAAGCACTTCTACAGACTTCTGTCCTGGTTGATAAAATGCTTACCTCCTTGGCATCCCAACACACTGGTTCATACATGAAATCCAAGTTGTGGGTGGGAAAGAAAATGAGGTGGCCACCGTTCTAACTCTCAATTTCACATCATTTTCTTTAGAACAGTGAGAACATGCACTTTGTGGAGGGAGTTCCTGCTTACAGGGCTCTACCAGGCTTTGTAAGGAAGAATGTAGCCTTAGCATCAGTTTGGGGCAGGATATTGATTGTTGTTCCCTTTCTCCTTGTCAAATAAAGAAAACCAAATCGAGTGTTTGATGGAGTAGACACAGCAGTGCTAAGTGCAGGTGGTTCTGTCTTGCTACTCCAAGGAGCTGTCAGGCCCTGCTTTCTTGTTGCTGTGAACAGAATGGTCCTTGAAATGTGAAGGGGCTGGGAATCCTGGCTCCTCAATGTCATGGCGGAGGAAGACCACCACTGTACTATTTTGAAAGTGTTTTTATCCTTCAAACACTCAGGGAAATGAAAGTATCTCTTGTGGACTTAGGAGCTTCTCAAGTGACTTACAATTACCCCTAACTCCAGTTTCAGGGGATCCAACCCCTCTTCTGGCCTCTGTGGTAACTGTATATACATACATGCAGGTACATGTGGTGTACATGCATACATGCAGGCAAAACACCCATAGGCATAAAATTAGATAAAATAAAAAGTAATAGATTGATGAAAACACTATAAATACTGAGACTATGAAGGAATAGGTGAGAGGTATTTTTATTGACTGAAACAACTGAACAACTGAAATCAACACACACACACACACACACACACACACACACACACACACACACACACTTTGTCTTAGTCTCTTTTTGTTACCATCCAAGATGGAAAAGGGAGAAGAAAAAAACATGGAAAAATCCAGGGCCTGAGCATTCTATCTCACCTCCCTCTCTCTGCCAGGCCTGAGCATTCTATCTCACCTCCCTCTCTCTGCCACAAGGGAACATCTGACCCCAATCCTGAGGATGTACGGTTTGGGATATGAATGTGGGACAAGTGGCCACATAGACAGAACTTAGCTTCCTGATTTCCAACTTCCATTTGAGCTCTGCTCTCTCCCATCACAGGTAACTTAATTCAGTCTGCTCAGCAGAATCTTCAAAGCTCTACATCTGAATTCCTTTCCCTTCTTCCCACTGTGGCTGATCATAAAGCAACAGCCTGGGCCAGGTGCTGGAGTCTGGGAGGAGAGGTGTCCTGTTTGAAGGGCTCTTTTAAGTCTCCGGTTATCGTGGGGCCTGTTGTCCTTGTGGCTTACCCCCACTTGGCACAGAAGGGACTCTTCCGTGGCTCTGGGGTAGCACACCTGATTGCAGTACTGGATTTGGCACCCATGCTCCTAAGCAGATGCACTGGCCCTGCCTCACATTTGGCAAGTAGCCCAGCATCTTGCTTTGATGTGTTTTCTTTTATTCAACTGGAGGCTTGCTGAGGCTGGTCAGGGCAACCTGTTAGCTACCTTCTGACCCTTGCTGTGGGCCCCAGCAAACTGTAAAGCTCCTTCTTATTCCATTCCCAGACTATTACAAAAGTCCAGGTCCTAGAGTGTCTCATATTTATCTATGCCTTTCTCTTTCCTTCCATCTCCTCTCCTCTCTTCCCTCCCATGTCTTTCTTTTTTTTTTTTTTATCTGTTTTAAATAGCAGTGGGAGCCAGCCTGTCAATCTTCCTTTCTTCCTGCACACTCAAGAGTTGTGGACATCTCTCTTCCTGCCCCCCCCCCATCATTGTGGGCATCTCTCCTCTCCTCTTTCCTCCCTCAAGCCTTGTGAACACCTCTCTTCTCCTCTTTCCTCCAATTCAGAACACCCTGCTTCTTGCAAATCAATTTGTTCTTTTCTTGCCCTTTCAATCTTTTCAAATTATAGCTCTCTTGTTGTTGTTTTTTAATGGACATTATTGAGTCTCAGGACGTTGGTCTCATTGTCAAGAATCTTTTTTTTTTTAACATAGAAATTCATTTTTGTCATCTTTGCTGTTGACAAAGACTATTGGTCAGGTGGGATGAGGGAAGGCCAATAGGGAGAGTGAGGTCAATAAGACATGGATTGTTTGGTTAATATGTCATGCCCAGGGACTCTCCTGCACCATCTTAATAAATTACTTTGTTAAAAAATAATTTGTAGGATTAAATGATGTCACATTCCATCACGTTTAGTTAACAAGATAAGTTATACAGTGGTGGATGGGCCCACAAGCACAGTCATGATAGCTACTGAGCTACTCAGTTGCTACACATAGACACTTCCTGTCTTCCCACACTTGCAGCCTGCTTTGCCAGTGTGCATTGCTATGCCATAGATGGAATCCTAGAAGTTACCCAGAGCCTTTCTGGCTACTTTTGTTTGGGTAACAATGATCACACAACTCAGGCTAGGTTCTTCCCTCCTTCTGCTTGAGCTGGATGGGTTATGAAACTACTACATCCTTCAAATTGAAGCATTCCTTTCTGGAGAGAGAAGGAAGGCTCATAGGGCCTATGAATGCTGGGGGCCAGCCCAGCAGTTGAGGAGTAGGCGAAGAGAGATTGAATCAGAAACGGAGAATGGGTGGATCTTGTGGCTCTGACTGACTAGCAATCAGGGTGCTTTTTAATTTATATAGATTCCATGAAGCATGGGTTTCAAGGGGATACGGATCATGTCATTTTGTAACTATCTGAGCCAGTTCAGGTGAGTCCCCAAGCCTTGAGCTATGTATAATAAAACTTCGGTGGTTTAAAGTATAACCCTGAAAGCTGTCTCAGGCCTAAAAGCCTCTGCAGCTGACTTGCTTTTATGATCTCTATAAAAATCTGTTTGTATAAGAGAATTCCCTTTCTTTCCTAGCTAAGTGACCTCATAACCTGGTATAAACCAGTCTTTTTATAAATGGCAAGCCCTTATGCCTAATTCTTTTTTCTTTTTTATCATACTACTATGTAGGGTAAATGTTGTTTTAGCTAATCTAACTTAGTTACTAAGTCCCCCCCCGGGGGGGGACATGCTACATATAGCCCCCACATCTTGTAAGCTACATATCCAGAGAATTCTGAATGTATATAGTAGGAGGCCTCTCATCTACCTTCATTTTTCCTAGCAGGCTGGAGCTTATCTGTTTTTCCCAAGTTTACATTGCTCTGACTGCCTGCCTTTGATTTTGGTTAGAGGTAGATGAACCAAGAAGATCCTAGATCCATAGCCTTATAAAGAAATTCCTAACGTTTTTGTGCTTATTACAATCTCCAAGGCATAAGGAAGATTCCTGCATAAGGTCAGATAAAATTATTTCCCTGAAAGCAGAAGGGGTTGTATAATTGGGACTTCCCTGAAGAGATTCAGAAATAATTTTTTTCGGGTAAAGACATAAATGAGTCATAATATAAAAAGTCACCTAACTATGCAACATACAGAGACAAAAGCTGAGAGTGTGAAACAGTGTGACAGTGATCACAGCATGTGGCTTAGCTTAGAAGGACCTGTGTCAAACATTGTGCTGTCTTCATGACTTTCACTGTATCCATGAGTCATGGCTGCCACACAAAACCCCTTCCCAAGATTGTATAACCTTCAGCTGCCTGGAAGTTGGGCAGGGAGCTTAGTGAATTGAGCTTTTTGGTGGTAGAGATGCCCAAAAAGTTATCCAATTTTCTGCAAGTAGCTCCAATAAACTCATTGGTTCACCAAGGTAGACTTGGGTAAAACTACTTCTTTGGTCTGTTGTAGGTGTCTGCCTCAGGTAAATAGACATTTGTCCACATCTCCCCAAGAAATGTCACACAGTAGTCTACCTTGGGCTTAGAAGTCTGTAGTGGGGAGGGAGAGACAGCTGGCTTCTTATGCATGCCTTCTCTCTATCTCTGCTTCCATGTCTGCTTTGACCAGTTCAGCCTTGGGGTAGGGGTATGAGGGAATGAAGAAAAGACTTCCAAAGACTCTGGTACAGGAAAGCTGGGATTGGGTGATTCCTGTGCTCTGATGGAGAGACACGAGCAGCCCAGAAGTTCCTCATGTTGATTATCTACTGGTGGGCAAGGAGGCTGGTTTATAGGGTCCAGCTGAATGAGGAGGAGAAGGGTTAGCTAATCTCCGTAGGGAGTCTCTGTAGGGGAAAAATTCAGGCTTCAGTTATCTGGGAGGGATTTTGATAGTTTCTGCACAAATTGGATTTAGGTAAAGGTCAGTCTTTCCTAACCTTGGACCAGATGGAAGCTTTGCAATTTCTATGAGTTTGAGGCAGCGGGGTTCCTGACATGACTGCATTTACGTACACATTCCCTCCGGACTTCACCTACTCGCTACACATATCCTAGCTGGGGAAGTTGAGGTAAGCCCAGAGCAGAGCACGTCCCATGAGGTAGTGCTGCTGAACCTGAATGTATGTTCTGTCTGCGCCATAATAAGCATTTTGCATTCCTTTAAAAACAGATATTTATTTGTTTGTTTTTTATATGCTTATGTCTGAACATAAGCATATAAACATATTTGAGTATATTGGCACCACATACCTATAGGAGGTCATCAGATCCCCTAGAACCGGAGTTTCAGGTGGTTCTGAGCAGCCGTGTGGGTGCTGGAAACCAAACTCGAGTCCCTGAAAGAGCGGCAGGTAAGCCCTCTTAAGTACTAAGCCGACTCTCCAGTCTCTTTACATGTTTTGATTTTTACAGTGTGCATTTTGGTTTCTTCAGAGATGTCCTTCCATGCACTCCCTCATCTGCCCACTACTTCTGAGCTCTCTACCACAGTTCCATTGACTAGGAAGGACCTCCTTGGCCTGGCTTCTCATGATCTCTCACTGGAATCACCTTGCTACTTCAAGTTTTTAGATATAGTCCATTTCAGAACAGCTCCTGGCTGGGTCAGAAGGTGCATTCCTGTTTGAAGGAGCAGGTATTATATATTCTTTCCCCAAACTCTGAGATTGTGGACTATGTCCAGTGCAGCTCTCCTTGCTCTCCTGCTTGCATCAGGACCCCTCCCTCTCCCAAGTTCCTGTTATGGGTGAAGAATGTACTCAGACTGGTGTTCCCTAAATCTGTCGATGAGCTCAAGTGTCTGAATTACAGAATATGGATGAAGATAGAGGAGAGACACCCCACTTCTCTCCTTTGGGCAAGACAACAGATACAGTGTCCTTTTGAGAACAATCTGGATCCTCTATATAGTTTTTCTCTATAACCTTAATGCTTGGTAACAAGGCAAGGTGGACCTGGTTCCTATGGACCACTGATTAGACAATGGATCCCCTTGTTAACAAGTGGGGGTGGTGATTGTGACCTCTTTTTCTGGCCATGGATTCTCTGGTGAGGTAACAGGAAAAATCTTTCTTGGTTGTTCGCTTGTTCCAAAACCAGTTGCTTATCCCAACTTTCGCAAGACTGCTCTCTCGGAATGAGCACACAATTTCAAGTCTCACCTGAGGTAAGCGGCAGCTGCTTTCACTGCTTTCATTGAGGACTCCTTTCCGGCCTCCCTTTCTCTCACCTGTCCCTGGTGCGTGCTTCCCACCCCATTGGTGGACACAAGCCTTCCTCGGGCTCTGCTTCTGCAGGAGCCACACACACACACGCACAATGCTGTGTACAGGGAAGCACAGATCTCAGACATGCTGTGCCTCTGATGCTCTTATGGGCTTAATCTCGGCTTCAGGGAGGGATAGAAGCAAGGAGACACCTCCTAAGGTCAGTCTTAGGCAGCCTTCAGATTTACCTTCACGGTATTTTCTCTAGTGGGTCAATAAGCCGCTCAGGATCTGAGTGCAGATCATGTGGGGATGGAAATGAGAAATTCTTTCAGAATGTTATGAGTCTGCATTTGGAAATGTGGGGACTCCTGGAAGGGTGTCTTCTTTTCTCACACACTCTCCTTAGGTCCCAGCATGCAGTGGGCTAAGTAGAGAAAGGGCCACTGTGGATGAAACACTCTTTGTTCTTTGACTTTATGAGCATACCTGTTTTATTTTTTAAACATCTGGCTCGTCCCTGCATTCTCTTTTACAGATCACTTCTTAAATTGCCAGTGAGTGAGGGTCACAAGAGCGTAAGAAGTCTGAGTGCTCAAGGTTAACTTCACACTAAAGCAGATATTAGAGCATTGCGCACATTCTATGTGTGCATACACACACACACACACACACACACACACACACACACACACACACAAGCTCTTGGATAAATTTTCTCTTATTAAATGTAGTTGGAACTCCCTAAGGAAATTAACTGTTGTTATAAAGGGGGGGAATGCTATTGGCCTTGGCCTCAAGATAAGCATCAGCCATCGGAGATTTGAATCGTGCAGGGAGGAACGCTTTTTCCCCCTGGGAGTAGTTAAGTCCTGGCAGCTTTGGCATCCTGCCCAGAGGAACTATCTCCTTCTGCCTCGTGCTGGGGTTCTGCTCAGAGTCTGGGTGCTCATTCTCAGCAGTGGACATAATGTTTTGATTAAGTCCAAACAAGAAAGCTGAGCTATTATCTAAGGAATTTGGGGCGATCTTCAGTATCATAGTGGAAATTCTGGTCTCCACAGGGGCTCCCTCATCCCTTGATTTGTTCCTGTCAGTATCTCATTAAGTGATGAGTGCAGAACCAGCTTGTGTCAGGCAGAGAATCACCTAACTGAGTGCACATGATGGAGTAGGGAACAGAGAGCAGATCTGTGGCTCACAGATTCTGTGGTTCTCTTAAGGTGTGGAAGAAACTAAAATGGATGAATATTGGCAGGCACATCAGGGTAACATATGGGACTGGTTGAAGAAGTGAGGATGGTCCTTCACCATTTACTAATGAAGTGAATTTAGGTGCCAGGCCATAAACATTCTAGATTTGAGTGCATCTGTCTGAAGAAGAGGGTGACTGAGCTCAGAGAGCAGATGTATCTGATTGGCCTGTGATATCCTATGGTTCTATGTCTACGGGGTCAACTAACCTGGATCCAAAAATGCTTAAAGCGGTGGGAAGATGGTTCAGTGGAAAAAAGACCTTGGTCTGCAAGTGTGAGCCACTGAGTTCACCCAGCACCCACATATGAAGCCAGACATGGCTGAACATGCTTGCAACCCCAGTGTCTCTAGCTAGAGTGGTAAAGACAGGTCAGCCTGGGATCTCACTGACCAGCCATCCTAGCTGAAATGGTAAGCTTCTAGTTCAGTGAGAGACTTCTCTTCAGGTTAGAGGAAGACACCTGACAACCTCTTCTGGCTTCTGCATAGTAGACACAGGCTTGCATACCTATGCACATGAAAAACATGCACACATATACACACATGCAAAGAGATAAAGATGTTTTTGCATGCGCCATTATTGAACATGCAAAGTTTCCTCGTCATTATCCAGTGTACCTAACACTCACTCTGTATTCGGTAGTAATAGGAGTCATTTAGGCATGGTTAAGGTGTGTGAAGGATGTGCATAGGTTACAGGGAAATGCTATGTTGCTTTATCTAAGGGACTTTATCTAAGAGACATCCTGTGGGGCACGGTGGGGGAGGTGGCCCTGAAATAAGCTCTCCACAGATCCTGACAACTCTACACAGCTGTCAGCAGGGCAAGTAACTCCCATCAATATAGTGTCTACATGTGGATATGCCCAGGGACACTGGTGCAGGTGATTCTAAGGAAGGCTGCCCATATGTGCCTGGGAGCTCACCCCATCCCACTTCATGAGAAACAGTGTACCAGACATACCCAGTGTTAATCAAAAGAAAATATGGTCTCAGTGGTAATAGATCTTTCCATTAAAAAAAAAAAAAAAGAATTTGGAGATCCAGAGTTTTTAAGGATTTCCCAGTTTTTAAGAGCCAGATTAAATCACTCTAAAACAATAACAAAGAAATGACTCAAGAAGCGTCAAAATGTGTTCATAAGTTATATCTAATTTTTAGACCCCCTCACTTTATGAATTTCTGAACCCAAGCTGGTATTTCTGGAGTGTGCTCTTGAGAACACTGATAGATGAAACAGGCAAATAAAATCTGAGCCCACTGGACTGGAAATTGTCAAGGAGGCTTCACTCTTTGCTATTAGGCTACTACTATTAGAAACCTTTAGCATTCTGAGGCTGCACTGCCAGATGGTAGCATGCTTGCTGTGCGCCTAGCCTGTGCTGAGGTGCATGCCGTGTGCAACAGTGTACATAGGAACATTTAATTTTATTTTGCATGCTTTGCTAAGGCTTGCCAATAACTCTACAATGTAAAAGCATTGCCTTTTCCCAAGAGTTTAAAGAATCGTTAGCATTTTAAGCCACAGATTTGTTTAAATTAATCATATGCATGTTTTATGCATGATGCTGTTACATACTTAATGAATTACAATATATTACAAACACAATGCTAAAAAAGTCTTGTATATGAGCATTTTGTCTGCATGTGTGTCTTGTGAATGCCTGGTGCTCACAGGAGCCAGAAGAAGGTGTTGGATCCCTTGGACCTGGAATTACAGACTGTTGTTTGCCATCAGGTGGATGCTAAGAATCAAACTCAGGTCTGCTAAAGGGCAGCCAGTGTTCTTAACAGCTGAGCAGTATCTCCAGCCCCTAAACACAACTATTATATGCACCTAAAAAACAAAAACTTTATGTCACTGAATCTTACAGTGGTCAGGTGCTAAACCTTCCATATCAAAGGTGTGTCTGCAAACAGGTTAAGTGTGATGTTTCATTTCATGCCCATGTGATTGGAACACCAAACATTTCTATGTGTCCTTGTCCCTTTTCTGCTGCTATAACAGAATACCTGAAACTGGGTGCTCTATGTTTATTGGGGCTCTCAATTCTGCAGTCTAGGAAGTCTAAGACTGGTCAGCGCTATACGATGAGGGCCTTACACTGCTGTGATGCGTGGAATAAGATGGAAGGGCAAGAGAGTGCCAAAGAGATAAAGCATTTCTTTCTTTTTTGTTTTTTGAGACAAGGTTTCTCTGCTGTAACTCTGGCTGTCCTGGAGCTCACTCTGTAGACTAGACTGGCCTTGAGCTCACAGAAATCTGCCTGCTTCTGCCTCCGAGTGCTGGGACTAAAGGCATGTGCCACTACTTCCCGGCATACTCTACACCTTCTGGATATGAATTCAGTCTCAAAAGATAAGGGGTTAACCCCTCACAGCCTAGTCACCTCTTAAAGCTCCCCTTCAGTGCTATTACACTGAGGAAGAAAATTTCAAACGGGTTTGCGAGGACAGGTCATATCCAACTAGAGTCCTGGGTGTGTCTGTGATATGTTTCTAGGTAGGGTTAACATCTGAGTAGTTGTTTTCCTTCTCCAAGGGAGTGTGGAGAATTACACGTTAGGAAGCCGATCTCGCCTCCTAGGTATCAGGGTATGCTGAGGGATACTCTGAATTAGCCAAAAGTTAGCAAAGCATTTTGAAGATATAGGAGCCCCGGGATCTCCGAGTTCTGGGTGATGGTGCCTCATGATGATAACCTGCTATGAGCTAACTTTAACCTGCTATGAGCCTCTGCATTAACTGCTGCCACTTCAATAAGATGCTTCTCTGACCAAGGCTGAGAGCAGCACAAATCTACAGATATTAAACATAAATACTTAGAAGGCATTTTGACCACATGTTCGTGTAACGAAACAGCCTTAGTAGGTTCCCCTTAGAGTCTGTGACTTCCCAAGCCATGGACTTTTGACCAAGTTACAGCACTAGGCTTGAAGTCCCCCATGCGGAGCAGGTCTCAGATCCGGTCAGAATGCAATTGGTTACTCCATAAGCGTCATGCCACCGTTGCCCCTGTAGCCATACCCTACTTGAAAGATTACTGCTGCAACCTGTTGGACCAACAGCTAGGTGAGACCATGGATGACTTTCCTCCTCCTCCTGCATAGCACCTTCTGATACCATGAAAGCAGGCACCAGGGAAGAAGAGTTTGTCTTAGTTCCAATTTGATTACTTTGCCCTGCAATAATAGTGTATTACGTCTTCAATAACAGAGCCTCAACCATCTAGTTCTGGCGGGCAGCTAAGAGCAATGACAACAGCCTATGTGTGGGAGACCTCCAGGACCTCCCTGATCAGCAAGTCATAGGAAGGCTATCCCATACCTGCCACTTGGACTTCTTTGTTCATTTTTAATATGTGTGGGTATTTCACTTACGTCTATGTCTGTGTACCATGTGCGTGCTTTGCCCGAGGAGGCCAGAAGAGGGTGATGGATTTTCTGGAACTGAGTCACAGCTTTTTTTTTTTAAAGCTATCATGTAGGTGCTGGGAATGAAGCCTGGGTCCTCTGGAAGATTATTCAGTGCTCTTAATGGCCGAGCCATTGTTCTAACCCCAGGGACTATGATTTCTCTTTCTTTCTTCTTTCTTTCTTTCTTTCTTTCTTTCTTTCTTTCTTTCTTTCTTTCTTTCTTTCTTTCTTTCTTTCTTTCTTTCTTTCTTCCTTTCTTTCTTTCTTTTTTTCCTCTAGTTATCTATGGCAGCAATGAGTCACATTATTTGCCTGTGTAGGTTATCTCCATTAAAATTGTTTTTCTAAATTATGCTTTTAATTAGTTATCGGGAAGTAGGTTTCACAAGTCTTTCACACATATTCTTACTTTTAGCCAACCCTCCTCTCTACCCTCTTTGCTCCAGCTTTACTAAACCTCTTTACCCTCGGTACCCTTTCCTGGACTTTCATATCACACACTTCTATCCCTGCCCTCTTAGGGACTCTTCTCTGTGTGCCCCTAACCCTGGATTCATTCTTGTTTTGGGGCTACTACAGACACTCACTTTAATTAAGGCAAAACAAATCTAAAAATTAAAAGGTAGGACATACATATAAAAGAGAGCCTGCAGTGTTTTCTCGGCTTGGGTTACCTCACATAGTACATTTTTCTGTAGTTCTACTGTTTTCTTGAAATTTTAAGTTTTCTTAATGGTTGAATAAAATTCCATTGTGTATATTTCCCATTTTTGTTACCCTTTCATCTGTCAATGGACACGCAGGCATACTCCATTTCCTAGCTATTGTGAGCAGAGCAGCAGAAAACACGGATGCAAGTATCTCTATGACAGGATGTGGCATGCTTCGGGAATATGCTCGGGAGTGGGTAGCTGGGTCACGTGTTAACTCTATTATCTATTTGCGGGGCCTCCATGCTGATTTCCTCTGTGTGCACCTCAGCACTCCCATCAGCAGTAGAGCAGAGTTTCTTTCTCCCCAGTTTTTGCCAGTAGCAGCAGTCATTTGTTTTCTGCGTGATGGCTACTCTGAGTGGGGTGGGATAAAAATCTCAAAGCCATTTTAACTTGCATTTCCTTGTTGGACACTTTAAAAATGTTTATTGACCATTTGTGTCTCTTGTTTTGAGATCTCTCCATCTCTCTTTTTTTTTTTTTGAGCCAGATCGTTTGTTTTCTTTATGTTTAGTTTTTGAGTTTTTGTATATTCTAGATATCCTTTTATAAAACAAAGTGCCCACCTTTGTAACTGAGGCTTGTTTCCATGGAATCATCACCATGACGACTTAATATAGACACTAGAGGTGCTGCCACCAACCTTAGCCGTCTTTCTTTTCCATTCACACTCTACTTTCGATGCTAGTTTGGATCATAAGGGAAAACCAATTTTATTTTTAGAAATTTACTTTGATTTATCACAGAGATGATAAAACATGATGGAGAGACTCTATTTATATTTATTTTTATTTTTATAACCCCAAATACTAGGCTCGGGCACTGACCTTTGTGGCTCCAGAGCTCTATTGCCTTTTGTAAACCTCAGACCCCAGTTGAGGATTAAGATCTGCTACAGGCTCTGTGGGGATTGACAAAGGGGTATTTTCTACACTCGCTTCTGTGAGTCTGGAACGTTTGGTAAAAAATGCGTTCATTACCTTATAATAACACCTCATAAAGCTGCCCTAGAATCCAGATCTGGCCTCTGAGAAGTTTTAGTGAAAATAGTTTCTGCAAGTGAGCTGAGGTTACTAACCAGACCACCATTTGGCCTTGATCTGGTTTGGTCTGTAAGGGAGCCAGATTCTGCACAGTGGGGTCCTTTCCTCCCATGGGTGACCTAGGGCTGCCAATGGTTCCTGAGTGATTCTCAACATTTCCATATCTCCTCGCCTACACAGGAAGCCTCTCCATGATATGTAAGGAAGCTCTGCACTTCTTTGAAGTCAGTCATTTGTTTCCTAGGAAAAGTACGTGAGCCAAACTACAAACACTACTTCATCCTTGGCACACCACTTCCACAAGGGAGCCTCGCCAGGTATTAGTCATTATTCTGATCTAAATGAGCTCAGAAGTGACTTTGCACCTAAATTTACACTGACTAGATCAATGGCTACTCAGGTTCTAGCCAAGAGGCAGCCTCCTCCCCATGGTTCAGGATGCCATTCCTGGAATAGATATGGGGAGACACATCTCTCTCCTCTGCTTTACAGGTGAGGGTAGCAAGAGCAGAGGAGACATTGGGGTGTACATCCCCTTCATGCTCCATTCTCAGCTCAGGCCAGGATGTAGTGAGGACCAAGTGTAGCTCCTTGAAGGCATCAGAGGCCCAGTTACTGGGGAGGCTGCAGGCTTCCAACATCCGTGTGTTAGAAATGTCAAATGATTGCCTCTAGATACGATATTGATGAGTTTACATGGAAGAAGCCTAAGAAAGCATACAAGGACAGAGGGGTCCCAAGTCCCATGAACATCCCTTAGTCAAACAGACAAGGGATGAAGTAAGTGGTGGTTTGATCCAAACAGACAAGGGCTGAATGGTTTGAATGAAAATGCCCTCTCCGAAACACCACACATAGGCTGCTAGATTTGCATGTGCAGTGCCCAGCTGATGAAATGTGTGGAAGGATTAGGAAGTGTGTCCTTGGATAATATATGTCACTGGGGGTTGCCTCTGAGGTTTCAAAAGCCCATGTCAGGCCCAGTCTATCCACTCCCCTCTGGTGGATCAGGATTAGCTCTCAGCTAGTTCTCTAGCACCATGCCTGCCTGCATGCCGCCATGCTCCCCATCACGATGGTGATGAACTCTCGGAAAGTGTAAGCAAGCCCCTAATTAAATACTTCCTTTCATAAGAGTAACCTATGGCATGGTGTCCTTTCACAGCAATGCAATCCTAACTAAAACAAGGTATAAACAGGATGCAGGTGTCTAAACACCTGTTCTGGCATCATTTATGCTTCTTGTATGCTTCTGTGACCTTTGGACCCACTGCTGGGAACTCTAGCAGTCACTGAGCAGAAGAGAGGCAAGACAAGAAGACAGGAAGATGGGAAGAGTTGGGTGGGAGCTAGAGGTACAGGCATAGACACCATACAGAGCACTCTGCAGAAGCGATGGATGCCTCTCTGTTTAAGTTAGCGTTCTTCTCTGAGGTTAGGTGTTGGGGCTTTGCATTGGAAAATAAAAAGAACTCAGAATCAATTTTATCTGGAGGCTGGGATGTCACAGGCTGATAGAGCAAGGTCTTGAGTGAAGCCTTCTTTTCAAATTTTTATTATTTTTTTAAACCAATCTTAATTTTTTAAGATTTATTTATTTGATTTTATGTGTATAAGTGTTGGGGCCCAGGTTTCCCAGGCTATGAAATGCTTTAGCTTGACAAGGTTCCTGAAGCGAATTCACTGCCGGGAACTGGAACTCCCTAACTGCCTTGCTCCCTTGTTGTCCTCACTGTACGGTGGCATATGTTCTCTCATCAATATAAGATCTGTATAAGCCAATAGTAATAGCAAAATCAATCCCTGAGCTGGCTACTGTGGGCTGGAATGGAACACAGCCATGCTATCCAGAAGTAAATTGCAATAAAGCAACCCAGGTTTATTGCAAAGATTTAAGAAATATAAAACCCAGAAAATTCCCCTAAGTTAGTAGTTATTAGCAGCTTCTCCCCACCACTCAGCAGGGATTCTTTCTTCCCCAGAATACCCAGGCACCATTGCATCTCAGGTGCAGGCGGCTACCCCCACACCTGACCGACGAGGTTGAGGAACCAATCAAAATAGCCCAAGACCAGGGCTCCGGGGGACCCTAATAAAAGCCCTGGACGGGGGTCGCTCTCTCTCTTGCCCTCTTGCCTCTTGCCCACATCTCCCGCCCATGCGCGGCGGCCGCCCCAAGCCGCCGCTGCGCCAAGTTCATTTAATAAACAGGCCTTGTGCGGTTTCAACAGCCACCAAGACTGTCTCGTGTTTCTTTGGGGTTTACCCATCCTTCGTGGAAGAAAGAACCCCCATTTTCGCGGGGGCCAGAGCTGGACCACCAGGACCCCCGCATATAAGTGTTTTAGCTGCATGTATGTCTGTGCACCAGGTGTGTGCCTAGTACTCACAGAGGTTAGAAGGGGACATCAGATCACCTGGAATTGGAGTTACAGATGGTTGTGAGTTGCTTTGTGGATGCTGGGACTGGAACTTGGGTCCTCTGTAATAACAAGTGCTCTTAGCCACTTAACTACCTCTCCAGTCCTTGGGGTTAGGACTTCTTAAAGTAATGAAAGGAAACTGAGCTATCTATGAAGTCAGCCCCCAGCAAAGAGGCTTCCCCAGGAAACCAGGAAGGTACCCCAACAAGGCAGAAATTCTTAGGTCTAGCTCACCCCTGTTCTTCCTAGACTACTGGACTATTGCACTGGTTCAAGATCAAGTGACAGAACCCAAAGCTAAGAACATGTAAGAACAGTGTGGAAAGAATTCCCATTTGGAGTACACAGTCATTGGTGTATCTCCGTTATTTAAGAAAGAGGTAAATGAATGCAAACCAGGGTGGGGCCTGTGAGGAGATGCTATAATTTAGAGCAGAGGAAAGACAAAAATACTGATTAGAAATAGTACCACAACAAGCAGAAGAAACTATTCAACCCAGCCTCACTTTCTCCAGACTCAAGGAAACACAAACAAATGAGAGGAAAGATGAATAAGCAATTTGAGCTGAGAAGGAAACAGATTGAATCTAAGCAGGAATTAAAAAGAAATTAGGTAAGAAAAGAATTTTGTGTAAGTAAACATACTCTAATGGAATTTAAAATTTTGTTCAAAGCAGATTTTTCCCCTATGGAAATCAAATGAGGGACATAGAAGACACATTTAAAAAGCTTTCCCCAAATGTAGAGAAACAAAATGAGAGTCTGGTTTAATCTGTTTTAAATCAGCTATTAGGAAAAATTGTTTAAATGAGAAGACTTTGAGAGAATACATTTTATTGATTTCTTTCCTACAAATGAGTATGCATTTACTGTTGAAATACAGAGAAGAAAAATTTTACTTCTTACAAACATATTTTCTATCCATAAGTCTTTTCAGTATGCATGAACTAGTTTGACTGTAGGATCTTCATATAAAGAACATACATTCACCTACACCTACACACATGCACACTCAAACCTATACATAAACACCTACATACATTCTCACATACTCACCTACACACACACACACACACACACACACACACACACACACAATGGATAGAATACATAGAATATACACATGTGCAGACATACACAAATGTAGATTTATTGGTCTATATGTACATGCATGACTATAGATATGTGTTTATTTTCTTTTAAAATTGAAAAATCAGTATAAAATAAAGCTGAGACTGGTAGTTTTTAAATAACTAGAAAAAAATCACCTGGTTCTATGGCAAAAAACATAGCTCCTTATCCCTCTTAGCTCCATTGCTGCCTGGATCTAAGGCTGTTACCCTGATCTGTCAGGGAGTATATGGTCCAATTTAGGTTCCAATGTGGACACTAAGTCTGAGAGACAATAAGAGTCTATCCTGGTAAGTTCTATAAAGACTTATTTTTTTTCCTTCAATATCAAAGGCAGAAAATGAGACATGGGAGTTGAGGCTACATGGGTGAAGAGTAGAGAGACATTGGAGGAGCTCTGGAATCTTCTGGAAAACACAGCAACCACAGGACTATCTTCCCTGAGACAGGCCTAAACCCAGCCATTCATCCATCTTCACTTCCACGTAAAGGCTGCCACACGTGTAGAAGCTTAAATAGGCTTCCAGCACTGACTTAAGCTCCTTCTGGGTGCTGGGGTGTGGCTTGGGAGCACAATGAGACCATGGGTCCACTTGTCTTCACATCAATGCAAGTGCCATATGCGTGGATTCCAAGTGTACTGGCTGGAACTTACAGATTTCCACAGCCTCCCTTTGAGTCTACAAAAGCAAGTTCTCTCATGGTGGCCCTCAGATGTCTTGCCCTGCTGAGGTAATAAGGACAGAGGCGCCATTCTGTCGGGGAACTTAACCTGCAACTGTGCTCTTGCCTTGGCTCTGGGCGCCTCCGCCCAACCCCTCGCAGCTCCTTCCAGTTCATTAGGAGAATGCGTGAGGTGTTTGAGACACAGTCTTTGCTATGTGTCGCAGGTGGCCTGGAATTTGCTCTGAAGCTCAGCCAGGTTTCACATTCACAGTGTAGCCACACACTTCTCAAACTTGCAGCCCTCAACTTGCAGCCCTCAACTTGCAGCCCTCAACTTGCAGCCCTCAACTTGCCGCCCTCCTGCCTCTGCTTACCCGCTGATGGAGTTACAGGCATGTCTGTTTCCGGTTCCTGTCCTTACGGGTCTTTGGAGAGTTTGTTTAAAACGTCTCTCTGCCTTTCTGCTCTTTCATTGCTCTTATGTTCACTGCGTCTGGTCCCTGCATCTGTCATCAGAGAATCGCCCCTGCGAGAATCACACTCCATCTTGTAGTGAATGCTGAGGATGTAGGCAGCCCTTTAGTCAAGGAGCTCTCGGGGCTGGGACTGTTGACAAGCTTCTCTATATCGCCACACTTATCTTGGCTTCTGTGATGAAGATAACCACGGCTTTCCTGGTTTTTCTCTTACTTATCAGATACCTTGTCAATCTACTTGGTTTCTGATTTTTTTTCCACCTCCTATTCAACTCTTAGGTTTTGATGTTCTTAAGAGAACTCTAACTTTCTCAGTCAACACATTTTCTCTAAGATAAGCCAGATAAACTCCAAAAACATTCTGCAGTGGCCTGGCCTTATCTGTGTTTCAGCCACAGCCAACAAAAAAAGTAAGGATTGTGTAATAAGAGAGTGAGAAAGAAGAGCGGTGTGCGGAGGCGGCATCCGTACTGATACATCGTGTCTAGGACAGTTATTCTAGTTTGTTTCTAGATGTCAGCGGGTCACTGTGCTTAATTTATAAATTAGGCTTACTGTTGATGAGTAGACGCGGGGAAGGACATGGTGCATTCAGGAGCTGATGCTGTCTGTGGGCTTAGGATCCCACAGGTCTGTGGATATTCGTGATACTGTGTTTGCTAATGATTGTCAATCATTTGTTTAGCACACATTTATTGAAATCCAAACAAGTAACAGGAAGGATAAACAAATTCAAATGCTGGATCATTGAAGATACCAACAGAAGAAATCAAGTGTTGTGAGAGAAAAGACAGATAAGCCTTATGCAGAGAGATTATCGAAAATAGGGAAGAAATTAGAAGGTTCCTAAATATTCTACATCAAAGACCTGTGTCAATACATTTCAGATCCCATAAAAAAGGAAATGATTCCCCTAAGCAAGATACCACAGCTGGATGGGGAGGCACACACCTGTAATCCCTTTACTTGGATGTCTGAGCAAGATTTTTTTTTTTAAGTTCAATGCCAGACTGAGTTATAAAACCCAGAGTTAGTCTAGGCTGCTACAAAAGAGAAATATAAGTACACAAACACTCACCTAACCACATACATACATACAGACAGGCAGACACACAGACACACACACACACACAAAGTAGAAAGTTTGGATGGCTAATTTTTAGTAATTGAGATTGTGGAAAAGGTATAAAGACAGGAATATTCTAATTTGCTAATTTACATTTTTTGGGGGGAGGGGAGAATGAGAGCAAGAAGACTTGATGTGAGAAGCAAACCCAATGACTAATTAGAGAAAGATGCTGAGTAGTCAGTTCAGACTCAGGTGAAATAAGCTTCCTGGATTCAGGCTTTTTCTATAACTTTCCTGATCTCACCTTAGACTGGGCTCCATAAACTAAGGCCGACTGGCCACATCCAGCCACTGTCTTCTTCTCAGAACAGTTTGCTGGGACACAGCTGTATACTGGCTTTAGCATCCTCTGAGGCTGTCTCTGCGCAAGTTTCAGAACTGATGAGTTGCACAGAGACCATCTGGCTCATTAAAGTTAAATATTTACAAAGAGCATCTTCACAGACAAAATATTCTAGCTCCTGTGCTAACTCTCCTCTCTTTCCTCTTCTATGTCTGGTGATACCAAGTCTAGTTTCTGTAGTACATTATCCCCCAGAATACATCTTTGCTTTCTGGAAGTCTGAGCGGGGGGATTTTGAGTTTAAGGTCAGCCTAAGCTATAAAACTCAGATTTCAGCCTGGGCTGTTGCAAAATCAAAACACATGTGCATACCCGCTCCCACCACACATACACACACACACACAATCCCCCCACCACTTTCCTAAGAGGGGAACAATGACCAGCTGTGAGCAGATATGGTGGACATTCAGCAGTTAATACTCAGATCTCACACAGACTTTCATACAAGCCTCATGGCTTCGGCTTCTGCAGTCATTAGCAGGATTTTGTCCATCAATTTATCCACCTGCCAAAGGCTCTCATGGTGATGACCTGAGCCATAATTTTAGGGACACCTTGATTTGATTGACCTCAGCTTTCCTGAGTCATTTCCCATGTGTTCATTCAACTTTTGCCTTTTTCTATTGTGACTTGGGGTTCAGGGAAGTTTCTTAGCTTTACTCAGCTGGGACTTGTATTTCTGTTTCTTCCTTTGTCTGTTGACTTAAGGCAGTTAGAGTATCTCAGTGTTCAAACGGAATTCTTGTTTTCTGAAAGGAGTGAGAAATCAAGTTAAACACCACAGAGCATGTTGTAAGTCCACCTGTTATTGGTATGGATGCGGGGATACCGAACCACTAAGAATGGAGCAAGGAAGCAAACAAATCAATGTGATAAGGTATCTTGGAATATGAGAGTATTTTTAAAAGATAGTTTCTTTTCCAGGCTTTCTGTTGCTGACTACAGAATTCATTTTAGCTCTCATTCAACAGAAGTGGCTGTGTGCTGGGCTGGTCTAGACACTGGAACATGAAGGTTTGGTGCCATGTGGGTTGGAAAGAAATCCCAGCATATGGGAGACTTTCCAGGCACAAGGGCATCCATCCGACTATAATTTGTTTGGCATTTATGATGGAGGAACTTGAGAACCACCCTCTGGCTGTTGCCCCAAGAGTGCAAAATATGCTTCCCAAGAGAATGAATTTGCCTGTGTGCTACTTGTCACGTTGCTCTTTGCTCTAAGACCTGCTGTGTACATGTCAGTCTGGTGGCGTGCCTGTCAACCGGAGCCACATACAAGCAGACATGAAGGAGAGGATTTTTTTTTAAAAAAAATCTCTGTATTATGCGGAGTCTAACTGGACAGGAGGGGGAGTGGCTTCTGAGGGACCCACAAAGGTGGCATGGCAGTGTGTCTGAAGGAGAAAGACTGGACTTTATCCTATTAGAAATCCAGACCGAAAAGAAAGAAAGATACAATAAAATCAGAAAAGTAATCCACCTAGAAGAGAGACTGAAGTATGTGGTTCTTAGCGATGCAATCTTACAAATAAACCCAAATGCTTAAAAGCAAGAGATTGTTCAAGATATTATGGATGAAAATATATTCGACTCTGTAAAAATGAGAAGTTTTAATTGGGGAAAAAGGTGATAAACCCTGAGGTTACTCTGAATGTGGCTGGTGAACTGCCATCAGTCTGCAGTTTGCTACTAGGAAGCCCTCAGATGGAGAATAAACATTCAAACATTCACCAAGGCTTACCATCTCCATGACATCCGAGTGTGTGATTTTGTCTATTATGAACCAGTGATTGGGCTGGGATTGGCAATTTAAAAAATACTGGGCCTTTGCCATCAAGAATTGGAGAAACACTGCTGTCATAAAGTACATATTACGTGTGAGCTCTGGAAAAACATAGCCTGCAGTGCAACTGACAGCTAAAATCTATATTATGCAAAATTATGTAAATTTGCATGGGGAAAATGGAAAAAAGGGGCAAGGAATAAACCATGTTTCATAGACGTGGAATTCAAATTGCGGGTTAATCATGTGGCATTTGTGCTCTTGAGTGGTCAGGGACCTGTTTCCACTCTCCAAATTTATCAACATTGAGATATAATATTTATTGGACACGGGGAAACTCTCACATGTTGCTAGTGGGACTATGAATTGTAATAGCTTTCTTAGGAGGCAGTTCGGCAGCATCCATTAAAATAAAAACAAGCTGATGATGCACTTTGACTCAGCAGTTTTCTTCCCGGGAATCTGTCCCGCTGAAATAAAAACACCTATCAGGACATAAACAGAGATGTTTATTGCAGCCTCCTTTGTGGTTGCAAAAGGCTGTGAACAAAGTGAATGCCAGCAATTGGGAAACGGCTAAATAAATTATGGTACACTTACCCCAGGGAACTTCGTATACCTATTAAAAAGGATGGATTAGAATGGTATCAATTACTCTGGCAGATTTTTTTTTTTAATGAGATACTGAGAGAGAAAAGCAAGATGCAGAAAATATTTACGATAATCTAATTTTTATAAAATGATAAATGACAAAATTCTATATTTGTACATGTTTTTATCTCTGCATTGATCTTGGAATACTATTATAAAATGGATAAAAATAAAAGAGACACATGCTAGATCATTAGCATAGCTTATTGCAAATGCGTGGTGAAGATGTGGGTGGTGGGGGAGTAGGGAGAGACCGGAAAAAACTACAATTTGAACTCATCATGCACAATGGGACTTGATTCCTATGAGTGTCCATTACACACACACACACACACACACACACACACACACACACACACACACACGAGAGAGAGAGAGAGAGAGAGAGAGAGAGAGAGAGAGAAATAAACATAAAGTACAAAAGCTTGCATAGAAACATGAAAGCATATATAATAATCAGATGCATGCCCTCAAAATATTTAGTACAATTTACAAAATACACAAAAGACTTCAGCTTCACTCCTGCCAACTTGCAGAGATGGCCACGATAAAATGACAATAAGTCAGTCAGAAAACCAATTAGAAAATCAATAAGTAAAGGTTAATATTGTGGTAGAAAAATGTTCAAAGGACATATATTGCAGCTCAATAGAAGTTCAGCAGCAGTCACCAGTGGCCATAAGAAGAGTGTCCGACTTGATTACTACCCAAAGCCACACAATTAGAAACACGAAGATGAGTGTCGCACATCCATTCCTGCAATATTAAAGTCAGCAACTCTGAAGGAAGAAAACATTCTTAAATACAGTTCCAAAGAAAATTAAAATAGGAACAGAAGTTATGGGGCAAAACATTTGAATGTGCTTTGTATGTAAGCGTTGACAGATGCTCACTTGGAAATCCTACGTCCTTGCAGTCAGTACAGAGTGGGAGGAGACTTGTTCCTGTGAGAAAGGGCACCTAGCAGGGGCTATCAACACAAAGAAATTTAAGGAAGGCCTGAATTACTGCATGCAGTGGTGTTGTGGAAGCATCTGCACAATAAATTCTTACATGAAGAAGCAGAAACAGCCGTCTGGAACTGTTGTTGCTTGTTGAAGATGTTATACGTTCATGCGTAGGAAAACTGGAGAGACCAAATGTTCAAAGCAACCCTGGAACATGGGATAGGATTATGGTTAATGTTCTTAAATTTTTAAAACCTTTGTGCTTTTCTGCAGTCCTTACGGTTTTCCATAAAAACAATAGTTTTAATTAGAATGAAGGAGAAAAGAAAAGACGTTATAGAAATGTTAAAAGGCTGTAAAGATTAGCATCTCCAGGAAGTACAGAGAGGGTACAGTGAGGGGAGTCTCGGGTTCCCTTCAGGAGGGTGGTAGCTACTGGGCTGTGTCACTCTCTCAGCGTCAGTCTGGCGGATGAACTCTAACCTTTCCCTTTCAAAGCAGGGGGAATAATCAAAGGCAGGTCATTAGTTAATTGCTTTGAGGTTATTTCCGCAGTCCCTAGCGGGCTCTTGCAGACGATTAGTAATATCGTTATTACTTATACAACAGTGGGCCGGCCATTATTGCTTCCTCAGCACTGATTCAGGGTTTTATGGACAAATGGCTCTCAACTTGGGGTTCTCTAACCTCAGAAGGTACAAAGTGGTTGTAAGCTCTCTGAACTACATCAGACACATAAAAAGTGTCAGGGAATTATGGGCTAGCCTCACACTGCTGCATAGGCCACAAAAGATGTTAGTGGCCCCCCTCCCCTAATGTTATCTACAATGCTCAGCTGATCAGTTGTGATGAATAGGTAATTAGAATCCCTTTTGGCAAATGAACATATCAAGAAAATTAATCTGTTACTGAATATATATATATGTGTGTATGTATATATGTATATATACATACATGAGTATGTATGTATGTATATGTATATATATACATATATATATTCAGGTTTTAAAAAATTAAACATGTCATTATTTTGCTGGCTTCATTCCTGCAATCGTACTTAGTATTCAGTTTCTGTCAACCTACTGAAAATTATATTTTAATTTTATTTACAGAAATAAAGTCAGTATAATATTTCTGAGGCTGTTTAAATGAAGATCTCTTCTAATTTAACAGTCATTCTCCAGTTTCTACATGGGCAAAGTGAGGCACAAAGTCTAGCAAAAGGTGATGATTGTGGTTTGCCGAGGGAAATCGCTGCTACAGGAGCCTGTGCGGCTTGTTTCTCCTTTGCTTCCTCCTTGGGTTGGGGTTATTCTAAGTAGCTTTGGCCTGCAGACAGTGAGAGATGCTCAGAGACCCAGTGGAAACGGAGAAGGGAGGGGGGTGAGGACCCCTCAGCTCCTGTAACTTCCCACTCTCTGGGGAGGTTGTTGCTTAATCAGTCCTTTATTGACAGGTGAAATGTCAAGGAACAGGGAGTTAAGACTTGTTTAACACCACACATCCAGAGACAAAGCCAGAATTTGAACTTTGGGGAGTCTGATCTAGACCCTTTTTTTCATTTCTCCTTAACAACATTGCATTCCTATCTCTGAAGAAAGGAAAAGTCAGCCGGAAGGTCTGTGGAGAGTTCTTTAATAAAATGACTAATTCTGGCAACTGGCCCAGAGAGGAGATGGGAAGTCCATTTAGTTTTACCTCCATGACTGATGCATATCTGAAAATGGAGTTTCTTTTAAAAGATTCCTAGACTTTTAGTGTAAAGTCTTAAGAACTTACGACAGAAACTCGTTGTGCACTCTGGCCCTTATTGGATGTCAAGGATATTGTATTTTAAAGAAAGGATTTTTGTTTTAGTCAATTTAACCTGAGTTATATTAATACTTTCTCTATGCAGCTGATTGGTGAATTTAAAAAATTACATATGCATTGGATTTTGTCTAGAGGGTTGCCAGTACAAAGAAAGAAAGTGTGTGTGTGTGTGTGTGTGTGTGTGTGTGTGTGTGTGTGTGTGTGTGTGTCTGAAGCTATGTGAACGTGTTATGATGCTTCAGTGAGGGAAGTGCAGAGTGAGCTTAGGAGACATGATCTTGGTGGCGCAGAAAACCTCTTTCCAGGAAGCATTGCTATATTTCTAAAGCAAGACTGTAACAAATGAGAAAGAAAACTCCAGTTGACAATACGATGATGAGATGTGTGTGTGGACATATATGAGCATGTATATGCATGTAATTGTATATGCATGCACATTAGTGCGTGACTGCATACCTATGTGTGCCTGTGTACACATATGAGCATGCATGTATGCATACATACGTGAGGGGAATGCACATGTATGAGAATGTGTGCAGGCATGTGTGTGGGGGCTATGTGTGCATGTGCTTATATATTCATATGTATATGTGTGTGTATGTGTGTGTATGTATGTGTATGTGTGACCTTTTGTTTAAGTTTGTACATGTGTATGCATGTATCTATGTCTGTGAATTTTAAGTGTTTGTCCATACATTTGTGTGGTTGTATGTGACTTTATCACACAAACATACATGTGAATCTATTCATGTGTATGTATGTGTGTGTTTGTATGTATGTGGGGGGGTGCTTATTTGTGTCTGTTAGTGTGTGCATGAGTGTCTGTGTGTGTGTTGGGCTTTTTTATTTGCATATGCATTCATGTGTAGCTTTGTGTGCATTTCTATGACTGTTGGTATGTGTATGCATGCACATGTATGTGTATATGTGTGGAGGTGCATTGGGGTGTCCTTAGGTATGTTTCCTTGAGCCTGCCTGTGTACATGTAAGTGCACATGCTCACATCTATCAGTGTGTGTATATATGTTCCTTTTTATGTGTATGTGTGTATATATGTTTCCTTGTATATATGCATGTGCCTGCTTGTATGTCTGTATCCTATGGTGCATGCATACATCTATGTATGCCCATGTGTAGACATATGTGTGTGTGCATGTCTGTGTGCTTACATGCATGCATATGAATATTTGTGTGTGCATCTTGGGTGGGAAGGACAAACAAAGAGAGCCTCCTTTGTTGATTTCCCTGCCTTCATTCAGGCTATCTTGGTATAGTGATTGAACAAAATGCTTTTCTGAATTGAAGAAACGAATGCATCCTGAAGTGAAGCCACTCAGAGGCCTCATGAGCTCAGCAGAGCTGATCTTCCCTGAGGTCCACAGCCGCTGGCCTACCTCCTAATGGGACAGAGTGCACCAACAGTCCTACTTGGCTGCAGACTCTCTGCTCTACACCATCAACATGCCAGGAGCTGTGTGCTCCCTAGTGCAATAATGGTGCCATTGCTATGGTTAGAGCTGTTTTCTGTTGTCTTAAGGCTTGCTTGACAGGAGAACCATGATTGGTTCTGTAATACAAAAGCCTGGGATGGGGTGATAATAAGGCCCTAGTGGAAAATCCAATGCTATGGTTTTGTTTTAACGAAACCATGGATATTGTACTATACTAATTTGCTTCTCTGTTTCTGTGATAAACACTGGACAAGAGCAACATGGGTGAAGAAAGGGCTTCTTTGGCTTCTATTTCCACATCACTGTCCATCACTGAAGGAAATCAGGGCACCTGCCTCAACAGGAACCTGGAGGCAAGACTGAAGCAGAGATCATGGAGGAAAACTGCTTACTGGCTTGCTTCCCTGGAATCGCTCAGCTACCTTTCTCGGAAAGCTCGGGTTTATTGGCCCAGGGGTGGCACCACCCAATCAATCATTAATCAAGAAAATGCCCCACAGAGTTGCCTATAGGCCAATCTGATGGGGGCAATTCATCAGCTGAAATTCCCTCTTCCCAGACATATCTAGATTTGTGTCAAGTTAACAAAAACTAACTAGCGCAAAAGAGAAGCAAGTGAATTGCATGCTCTCTTCACAAACCAGATGGCCAATTCCAACCGTCAAGAGGGAATATTTGTCAGATGGGATTTAAAGTAGTTTCCTGGGTAGTTATGGAGTAAATTCTGAAATACGAGGTAGCTGCTCAGTGCCTCTGTCTCCGGGAAGGGTGATATGGGAAAGAACAAGACTGGCCCTTTCTTCCAGGATAAGAGGATGAGAGATGATGATGATGATGACGCAAGGAATATAGTCGGGGAACCCAGACAGTGGCAGGAAGCTGCTGTCCTAAACAGCATTACAGGGAGATCTGACAGCACAGCAACTGCCTGTCAAGCTAAGAGGATGGAGCCCCTGCAGTGACGCTCTGCGGAGGATGAGGATGCAAAGGTGGCAAAAGGTGGACCCTGCCCCTGAGATACTTACAATAAATAAGGGATGCTCAGGTCGTCTGGGCATCACTTTAAGTCAAAACAGACTCTAGAAGATACTAATATAAATATATCGATTATTATAGACATGTACTATAAGATACACACATGTAACTATGTGACCTTATATAGTATTAACTCTATCTCTGGTAGCCTAAATTCATTCTTCTCCTCACCTGGAAACTATGCAGTTATTACTAGTCCCCCATCAGAGAGAGGGACACTGTGCAAAGACATCAATGACATTCTCTGAAGCAGGTGGCATGGTCTACCCAGCACTATCATACAGGACAGATTTTTGTCCAATCCCGTTTCTCGTAGTAAGGGTGAGAGATAGGTCACTTACAGTGACATAGTTGGCAAGACCTTAGTTTTTTCTACCTCTGTAACCTCAAGACACAGTTTGTCCTGAGCCACAGCTTCTCTGGGGCCTGGTCTTCTGCTCGAGTGCAGCTGAGCATGGCAGAGTGGGAGAGCTTTTCAGAGACCATGCATAGACCTTTGCATACCCCCCACACTGCCTTTCAGAACTCAGCCTCAGGAACCTCTTCATTACCCATGTAGACAGGCTGGTTTGGCTTTGTGCCAAAGTTCTTGACTCTTTGGCTCTTGTTCCCCAAATCATCTGTCTCCTGCAGTGACACTGACGAGGGAAATTAACTGTCCTCCTTGTCCTTAGACTCTCAATTTGTGGAAAGAACAAACAGAGCTCAATGAACAGGGGACTTATCTCTTAACCTCTGCTGGCTTGTGGGCCTTTCACACCACTGACCTGGGTCTCTGGGCACCGGGCAAATGCAGAGATCCATTCCCAAGATTTTGTTTGTCCTCCAGTGTCAATATTAGTATAGGAAGGGTGATCAGTGGGAACGTGGCTGCTCAAATCAGCCATCGGAACAAAGAGAATCAAAGACTATGTCAACACTATTTTGACTGCGTTTGAACCTAATAGATGAGTCAATTCTGTTTAAAAGGGTTGAACCCACTGGATATGGAAACTCAGCAGAAGATGCACTTCATAAGCATGTAACCAGTGAGCACACAGTGTGGCCTTAGAGCCAAGCCTCACTCATGAGACAGCACCATTTGTGCTACTCAGTAAAAAGAGAAAAGTTGCAAAGAGCTGAGTTCCCTGGGAGGCTCTGTGCACTGGACAATCCTGGATTTCTTTGTCTCATCCAGAGGAAATAACAGAACGTCCAGGAGCAGGCGGCTTGTCTTAGTTACTCTGCATTGCTCACTACCTAACCAGGAGCAGCTGAGGAAGGGCGTATTTCAGTTCACAGTTCTAGGGTGCAGCCCATCATGGCTGGGAAGGAGCAGTGGCAGGAGTAAGTGGTCACATCGTGCTGGCAGGAAACAGAGAGATGATGCTATTAGAGCAGTGGTTCCCAACCTTCCTGATGCTGCGACCCTTTAATTCAATTCCTCATGTTGTGGTGACCCCCAACCATAAAATTATTTTCGTTGCCACTTCATAAGTGTGATTTTGCTACTGTTATGAATTGCGATGTAAATATCTGTTATGCAGATGGTCTTAGGTGACCTCTGTAAATGGATCATTTGACCCCCAAATGGTTTGTGGCCACTGCTCTAAAAGAAAAATACTTAAAGAATGAATATGTAGTTATCCATATTCATATATACATATATACACATATGCATATTATATATGATTGCATGTGGTATTTGTTAGAGTGTCTTACAAGCTGTGGCCCAGGTAATCCAACAATGGTAATCTCGCTACAGAAAGGCCAAAGGCCTGGTAATTGTTCAGTCCCTGAGGTTGGATATCTCAGCTGGTCTTTGGTCTATGCTAGAATCCTGAAGAAGTAGGTTCTAATACCAGGAAAGGAATGTCTCTGCAACAGGATGGAAGAGCTTGCTAGCAAGCATGAGAAAAAGCAGGAAAAAGGGAAAGTTTCCTTCTTCCGTGTCCTCTTATGTGGGCGCTACCAGAAAGTATTGCCCAATTTAAGGCAGGTGTTCCCACCTCAAAGGATTCAATCAAGAAAATCCCTCAGAAGCATCCCAAGTAGCTTAGGTTTACTTGGTTCCAGATATAGTTTGGCTGACAATGAAGATTATCCATCACTCTTATCAAGTGGATAATTTCTTTTCCTGCACCAAAGAAGTAATCACCGAAGGCTCTCTGGGGGTATATTTTGTGCTCTTTAAAACCCTTCCACAAACCCTTATTATCATTTAAAAAACACTTATTGAGCCAGGCATGGTAGTTTATTATGTGATCTCAACACTCGGGAGGCAGAGGCAGGTGGATTACCATGAGTTCAATGTTTACCTTGTCTATATAAGGAGATTGTTTAAAAAAGTCAAAAAGAAATATTTGAGTAAAGAAGGCCTGTGAACAAAGAGACTGCGCATTATGTTCACAGTGTCTGTACGTGTAATCACGTACAGACAGAGTTTGCGCAGAAATAGAGACAAGCTGGCCTTGCTTTCCAAGGGTGCCCCCTACAGCTGGAGGAGCAATATCAAAAGACAGTGGATTTCGGGTGAAACAGTCTCTGGAGGGATGTGAATGGTTTGATTGTGTTCCAGACAGTCTCCCCAAGACTACCATGTGAAACTTACCAGGAAAAGCATTTTATTTAGCCTCTAGTAAAAGCAGACGAAGAAAGCCCCAAACGATTCGACAGTTCAAAAAGCCCACGTTCCTTTCAAAGAGAAGAACTGTTCGTTACAGAAAATCAAGTTTAAGAAAGAGCAGGTGTCAAGAAACCTGTTAAGTAGGTTTAGTCTTGGGTGTGGCTCCAGCATCTCAGATCCCTTTAGCCTGTGCCAAAGAGAGGGGGCTCACAAACTTCTCTGTGTCTTCAGAGCCTCCAAATCCTCCCAGGGACTATGGAACTGCAGTAGTTAGATGTGACCATTCCCAGAATTTATCTTCTCTGAGAGCTCCCAGAGACCAGGACACGTAGCTGAACAATCTCCTGGAAGGAATCAGAACAGTCCTCCTTTCATGCCATTTGAAGTCAAGCCTTTTGAGTGTTCTTTTCTCCCATACATCCTCTTCCCCCTTTCTTCATTTTAAAAGGATTGTGTCAGGAGCCCTCTTCCTCTGTAATTATCCCTGTCCCTGCTACTCACGATAGTTTTCCTAACTGGAGAGTAAATGAAAACGGATGACAGACAGTTCTAAAGTAGAACCGAGATGGTCCTCTTAGAGTTACAGCAGTGGCAGGATCTAGCCATGATCCCCAGGGTTGACACTGCTTGTAATGTCTTCCCCAAGATAAGAGGCGATTCACTCAAAGGGAACCCTCTGAACATGAGCTCCTGCGACTCCTCTGAGTCTTCAAAGTGCTGATTGCCTGATGGTGAGAGGTTCCTGCCAGATTAAGGTTCCAGTTATTGTTAATTGATGACTCTTAAAAAAGACCAGTCAATTTGCCTAGCTTAACAGCAGGTTGGTTACTGAAAGTACTTTCATAGGATCCAATGTTGTGAATTCTTAGCAGCCAGAGCTGAGCCCCCCCTGGAGAGAGTGAATGCTCTTAGGAGCTTAATTGGGGAGGGGGCTGATTTTTCATCACAGTTCAATGGAGCACAGGGAAGTTCAAAAGAAACGTCTGTGCCAGTCTACAAAGGGGCATACCGAGACACTGTCAGGTGTCACACTTTCAGAAGGTACAGTCTGAAGGAGAAGCAAAGAATGCTGCCACTCACTGTCTCTCAGATGGCTGACATTTGTCTTTGTACTGCCACCGCAGCACAGCAGTAAAGGTGGACCCAGAATCCTTCAGAGTGGGGATGGGAAACCGGCCAGCCCGTTCTTTATGCACTGGGGTACTGTGTTCTCTGATGGTCATGTTGTTCCATTTGGATGAACATACACTCCAAGCCGTTCAACCCCCCATTCCATCATCACGAAGCATCTGTGTGGCCAGCTCTTCGATGCTTCTTCACCTGAGAACCTGAGCAACTAGGGACCTATGTGCATAAGCCAATGACCTACTTTTATTTCATTTTGGGGAATCATAGCAAAGAAAGAAAAGGATTTGAATGGCCATTGGCTACAGAGCCCTTAATGTGAGTGAGGACTGGATAATTCTCTCAGCATTCGTGGGTTCTACTAAATCAGGACTGAGAATATTTGAAAAAAACAATGCCTGTGCTGGAGATACAAATATTTTTGTAACTCCTTAAACAACATAGTAGATCAGCCTCTGCATAGCACTGCAGTGTGTTAAGTGTGATAAGTAATGAATGATTCAGAGCATAGCTGGAGACGGTTTAAATGGGAGGCTGTATGGGAAGAGTGGCCAGTGTTACATAAGGGACACATACATTTGCTGACCTTGGTATCTGCAGGCGGGCCCTGGGATCAATCCCCTGTGGATATGGAGGGAAGGGGCAACTGAACAAGACTCATATTAATTTGGTGAAACAAAATCCGATGACATTAGGAATGAGAGTGAGCAGAGAGCCCAGAGCTGCATCTTCATGCGCATGCAAGGATGTCAGCTGGAAGCAGTGGTTCGGGGTGTGTGTGTGTGTGTGTGTGTGTGCGTGTGTGTGTGTGTGTTGGGATATATCTAGCCGCAGTTCAATATAGCCTTGCAAGGCATCATCTCAACCTGCCCACAGTCAATTTAATTTAACAAACACCAATTCAGCATCTCTGAGGTTCAGAGTTCTGACCAGGAATATAAAGATAAGGAAAACCTCTGAGGGTGCTCCACATGTGAGCAGCTGTGATGTCTGAGACATGGCAAGATAGAAGGCACAGGCTATGAAGGGACAGAGGAGGAAGTATTCAATCAGGAGCCGTGGGAGTCTGTAACCTATTGTTAGTGGAATTCCACTGGTGCACATAGAGGAACCATTTCTTGGTGTCACAAAACATTCAATAAAGCATGCAGCAGCTTATCTTTGGACTCCAGCTTCTCTACCTACACTATTACATATTTCATTTAGTTTTTTTTAGGGAAAACTCACTGAAATTGGTGTAAGCAAAAAGAATCTTCGTCGTCGTCATCATCATCATCATCAACTGGCTGGCATGGTAAAAAAATGCTAGTTCCAGACTCTAGGCATGTCTGGTGCCACAATCTGATGCAGAGGGTACCCCTGGTGCCCAGGGGTACTTACTATTCAAGGGGCCATCACATGGGGTGCTAAGAGTGTGTCTTCCTAGAAAGTTACACAAAAATTCTGGATTGGTGTCTCTTTGGTGCAGTGTGGGTAAAGTTCACCATGCCTAGATCAGTGGTGACAGAGAGATAAACAGTTCTGATTGACCTGTCACTGTCATGACACACCCTAACTGCATAAGCTGAGGGTGGGAAAAAGGTGTGTTTCTAAAGGAAGATACAGTGTGGTCACAAGAGGAATGAGGGGTGGATAACAAGCCAGACCAACAGATATCCTCGGTTCCTGCCATCTCCTGATGCTCCTGGCAGTTTCTCCCAGTTCATCCTGAGGACCTTGGGAAGGGCAGACATATGCAATAAATAAAAAAAGAAAGTACAGAGATAAATTTGAATTTCTGGTAATGCTATTTTTTGTAATAAGCATGTATCACAGTTGCTTAATATGTGAGTCTAGCTGGGCATATTTTATCTGGCAGTTTTACTTTAGCAACTTTTTGAAGAAACCATAAGAAACACTAGAGCATTTGAAAGTGCATAGCTTGAAATATCTCCTCAATGTGGCAAAAGAAAACAAAAAACAAAACAAAACAACCAAAACAGGGGGTATAAAACTTTTCTTAAAACAGTGGCAGTCAGCCATGTATGTATCTCTGGTGGAGAAATGAAATGCCAAAGACTAAGCTAGGCATGATAGCATAAGCCTATACTCCCTTACTTAGCCCTCAAGGAGTAGAGGCAGAAGGATTGAGAATCTGAGGGTGTGGTAGTGTATGCCCTTAATTCCAGAAGTTGGGAGGCAGAAGCAGGTAGATCTCCTTGAGTTAAAGGCCAGCCTGGTCTACATAGTGTGTTCCAGGCCAGCCAGGGTTATATTCTAAGACTCTGTTTCAAAACGAAACAAAAACATGAAAAGAAAATGAGCAAGCAAGCTCCAGCATCATTGCAGTGAATCAGAGCACATGAGGTTGAAAGTTTTTCAAGGTGCTTTGGGAAATTTCAGGACACAGTCACTTGTTAAGACTCCCGGGAACAAACTGTTGATCCTTGACTGTAATGTCAGGATCAGAGAACAGAAGAAAAGGGACCTGAGAAGTCTTCCCAGCTTTTCTAACTCCACAGCAGCCAGTTATCCATTCTGCTTTCTGCCAGACCATTTCTGCTTCATCAAACAGATGGGTAACATTGATTAACAACTCACCCTTGGAATGATTCTTCCACTGTAAAATGGCAAATGGAGGGTGGGTGTAATTTTTACAAAGAAGCACCAATGGATAAAAAATGGTCCAATTGTTTTCTAGCTGAATCTACTCAGACATTTATCCCCCGAGTGATTTAGCTAATGAGTTTTGACATTGCTACAACTTTTTTTTTTTTTTTTTTTTTTGGAGACAGGGTTTCTCTGTTGTAACTCTAGCTGTTCTGGAACTCACTCTGTAGATCAGGCTGGCCTTGAACCCACAGAGATCTGACTGCTTCTGCTTCCTCAGTACTGGGATTAAAGGTGTGTGCCACCACCACACAGCTTTGAAGCCTGTCTTAGTGGTGGTGAGGTCAGGGCCGTCTTCCTGACTCATGATATTAACTAGGTGGGCACCCCCCTTTCAACCTTCTAATCTTTCCTCACATGCTTTCTTGGAGACTTGACTTCCTTTGGCTGAGAGACAGCACTTCTTGTCATATCATTTCTGCGCACTCCCAGTGACTCATTCCCTCTGAGACATTGGAGGTTTAAAATTTTTCCATTAATTTTTTGTTTTTTTTTATCAATAGCTACTTGAGTCTGGTTGGGCTGATATAACAAAATACTGTCAGTTGAGTGTCTTATAAACAAGGAGGCTTCAAGGTCCAAGAGCGAAGCATCAACACATTGGTATCTGGGGAAGATCTGCTTCCTGGCTACTAGATGGCTCCTTCGTGCTGGGTCTCCACGTGGTGGAAGGGGTCAGTGGACCTTTCTGACAAGGTGCTGATCCCACTGTACAGTCTACATCTCAAGACCGAATCTCCTCAATTCACCCATGAGTTGTCACACACGAAGAACTAATTAAGACTTGGTAAACAGGAATTTTGCAAAACGAAATCTTTTATTTGCTGACCAAGCTGCATGTGTCCTTCTGTCTAAACACAGGTCCCACAGAGACATTTAGTAAACGAAACAGTGTGATGTTGGGAGTATTTGCTGAATGGGAAAAAAATTATTTGGAAACCTCCAGAGTTGGTGATTTCTGCAAGGCTGGGCCTCCTCTGCTCTTCTGTGTGATTAGCACAGCTCAGTTTAAACACTAGCATTTTCAGAGCTTGCATCCAGCTGCTTGTACCCAAGTGGCTTGTTATTTAAAACAACTGTTAGGTAAATATGATATTTTTTCTCACATTCCTTGCGTCTTCCTGCTGATCACTCACGCTAAGAGCTCACAAGGGTGTGTTTTCTCATCTGTTCTCTCTTACACTAGACAGGGGATGAGGACATATTGATGTGCGTGAGACAGGGGCCCTGGGGGATGTCCTCAGCCATCCAACAATAGAGTTGTGCCATGTGCTGAGGGTCCAGTGGCTGGATGATGATTAGCCCCTTGGCTGTCAACGTGGATGTCAATGTCTCTGATTCAGGCTCTGATGTGAGTGACCTGGGAGCCAGGTCCCTTATCAGCATCAAGGAGAATGTGTGCTGGTGGTGTTTCCCTTTCCAGGGAAACAATTCTCCTGGCTCAATTGGCTGACAGGATTTATATTATAGACATCTTCTAGTTAGAATCTCTGAGCAGAGTCACCCTGTAGAAACATTACTGATTTCCCTGGAATTCAAATGGCCAAGTTTTACCTTCAAGGGAACTCACAGATTACCCAGTCTTGTGTGCTCTGTGTGCTCTGGTTACCTTGGTGAGAAGCCCAGTGCATCTGAAGCACAGTGAGGAGTCAGGAACTCACTGGGAAGCCTGTAGGACTGCAGCCTCAGAGCTCCTGGACGCTTTTATATTGTGTAGTTGGGTTCTATGTAGGATTTCGCCCCATTTCCTGCCAAGGAATTGCCTTTTCTTCTATTCCGGGCAGACTTGCTGTGACTATAATTCTATCTAGACACACTGGGTCTCAGTCTTCTTTTCCCAGTCCTGCCTGCTCTCTGACCTGCTGCCACCAGCAGAAAGCCACCTACCCAGGGACTTTGAACATTGAACAGGAGCTGCAGAGGAAAGAGACTAGGACCCTCCCGGCTCTGCTGCCCCACGTGGCTCTGTGGCAGGTGTAGTTCTGCAGCTTTTCCTGCTTCTCAGCTCCTTATTCTCAGGCTTGGGTCTTTCAATTGCAGATCCATTTATGACAGCCTGAATCTTCCCAATCAATCACTTTTCCCCCTTCTAGTTCAAACATTGTAACTTATACATAAATGTGTATTTTGGGCTGGGGAGATGGCTGGCAGCTAAAGCAATTGCCAGCAAGCAAGAAGATTAGAGTTTGGATCTCCACAATGCAAGTACAAAAATGGGAGTGGGGATGGCAGAGCAGCCTGTAAGACAAGATTTCAAAAGGTGAGGGGGAGTGCCAAGGCAAGCTGGCTGGCTAGAAAAACCATGTCGGTGATCTCAGACTTCAATTGACAGCCCTGGCCTCAAGTGCAACCTCACAGGTGCAAATACAAACACACACACACACACACACACACACACACACACACACACACACATACACACACACACACACACGTGTGCATACACACACACATACACACACATACACATAAACACACACATGCATGCACACACATACCACATGAAAAGAATAAAAAAAGAGGGAAACACCCCTTATTTTGTGAAGGAAGAAACTGAGTCAGGGAAAAGGGTGTGCACCTTGCTTAGAAGGACCCTTGCACGGACTGAGAACTAAGATCAGAACTCAAATCCAGTTCCTGTCTTCCTCTGTCTTCTGTACTTGGCTAAAACTAAAGTCCTTACAGGCTGGTAAGTGAGTTGTGTGTTGAATGCATCCACGGGCCGTGTGGCCTCAGTTACTTATGTACTAGCTCTTGATTGTGAAAAGAACACAGAAAGATGTGTCTGTTGTAAACAGGACAATACAGATAGTAGTGATCTCTGTACTTCATGGCTAGATAACAACTTGGGGACGGGGCACACAGTGTAAGACCAGCTTACTCCCCATCTGACAGGTGTACCTTCCATTATTGGTCTGAGATAGTTTAGACCCACGACTGGCAGAAATCTCTACTCTCCATGGTCACTTGTCAGAAAAGCTGGACATCTGGATATTTTCATATAAAAATCGTGTTTCTTAGTGCCTCAAATTGTTAAAAGCTTCTTTGAAGGCTAACCAACAGGCTTCTGGGTTAGATCCAGGCCCTGGACTGATGACTGGTTTGTGACTTCTCCCTTACATCCTGCTCATTCCTTCCGTTCTCATGGCCATACCCTGTACCTCTTGTGTGACACTGGATGCCTCCTTCCCACCCTGGAAAACCTCCAGAACAAACACATTCTGAGCTCTGCTTTTCCCTTAGACAAAAAGGGAAGTGCAAACTTGATTCATTTTCGATTTATATATCCTTATATCCTTAGCTAAAGTTCAGAGAGAAAGAAACAGTTTAATGGGAGAATTCATTAATTAGAGTGTTTAGTTTTCCAGTAGGAATGAAAAGGGTATCTGTGGAGCAATTCTGCCCCTAGATGGCTATCTGAAAAGGTCAGACATGAAGAAGTATTGATTGCAGCTGTTCGGGATGATCACCCTACAGCTCTGTGGAGAAAAAGTCACTGCAGTGTGTGTTCTCAGATCTGTGACCAGATGAAAAGACATGCTTGAAAGCGGTATGTAATACAATACACAGGACAGTGAGCTTTGAAGAGGTTTTGTTCACCTATGAAGAATAAAGACAAAGACAGAAGAGTATGCTGTAAAGTCAGCTGTAAGGCCTTAGCAGTTGGAGTCTAGACCAGAGATTGGTAAACTGCAGTATGTGTCGATTCAGCCCACCACTTGTTTTTGAAAATAAAGTTTTATTGGCACAATCATGAACATTTGTTTATGTGTCTGTGAGTGCGTTGGAGTTCTAAGGCTAGAATGATGGGAATGAAATGGACACTACATAATTCTTAAAGTCAGAACTGTTTTCTACCAGTTGCTTATAGCAAATGCTTGCTGGCCCCCGGCATAGACCTGTGAGGGTGCTAGGTCTTGCTTTAGCTATGCAGGTTCAGGATATGTAAAGGTGCTGGAGGGACAGCTCGGAGGTTAAGAAAACTTACTGCTCTTGCAGAGGACCTGGGTTTGGTTTCCAGCACCCACCTAGTGGTTCACAGTAACTTCAAACTCCGGTTCCAGAGGATTTGATATCCTCTTCTGATATCTGTGGACTCATGCACACATGTGGTGCACACATGCACACATAAAAATAAACTGCTTTTAAGAAAAAAAATAAAAGGATATGTTAAGTAGAAAGGACAGCTACAACTGAAGTCTAGTCAGTCCTGTGCCCACAGGTCTGTATGGATTCAATCAGGCTCAGAATAGGAATATTTCTGGAACTTGATGCCTGCAACCACAGCACTTGAGGGGGAGAAGCAGGAGGAAGGAGTTGAAGGTCATCCTTGGCTATTCAACCAGCCTAGGCTATGTGAGACCTCATCTCAAAGGGAAGAAAGAAATAAAGTTCATTTGAGAAAAGAAGAAATCTGTTCCTGCACTGAGCTCATGCGGACTTCTTGTCCCTGCCATCACTCCCTAAACAGTGCGAGGACTACTCATATGGTACCAACACTGCAGTCGGTATTATCAGCATTCTAAGGCTATTTAAAGAGCAGGAGGGTGAGCGCAGGGTGTGCAGGTGTAAGCACGGCACACACAGACCTGGAGCCAGCCTCCTGCAGGTGCTGAGACAACTGAATGACACAGAGGCAGGAAAAGTTAGAGGAATCGAGAACTATTTTGAAGTCTCGTGCAAAGGGAATTAATTGTGAGTTGATTAGACAGGGATGCTGGAGGAAAGAGAAGGCAAGACGGGGAAACAAAGGCACAGGAGAAACAAGGGCGGGAGAGGCATCTCAGCCTCTCAGAGTCTCAGAAGACCCTTGCTGCTCCTAGGCAGTCACTGTCTCGCTTTTAGATCGGAAACATATCTGAGCTGATGTGTCCCTGGGGATGAGGGAGATTAGGGCAGGAGGGGTACAGATGGTTCTGCATGAGCATGGGGGTCTTATTTTATGGGGAGAAATGAAAGACTTTGCTAGTTTTTCAGGCTTTGCCAAATCCATAGCAACTGAGTCCAGATGGACTCAGGACTGAGTGGGGTTTCCCAGATGGCCCCACGGGACATGCTGTTTCTTCCCTCCTGGTAGTTTTCCCAGAGGCACAAACTCTTCTGAGAACATCTTGAGGAGGCTCTTCTGGCAAATACTGCTGGTTGTACGTCTGTGCTTTATCTGTTTCTTCCTTTCCCACTTTACATATGTATCTGAACACTGGGAAAAGAGCATTCTTTTCAGTTTCCCTTGCACTGACTGTACAATCAAAGTCCAATCAAAAGAGTAAAGTGGAAGTCACGTTACTGCTTTTGGAGATGGTCCTTCCAAGTGTGATTCTCTACATCCCATTTTAGCTCCTGGATGCAATAAATATTTAATGATTTTCTTCAGCAGCCATCCTGCATCCAGAGGCCATCTTGAGTAAAGAAGCCACGAAGGTTAGAGCAACAAGAATTAAGGAGAAGTGGTTCTGAGACACCAGAGCCACAGTAGCTTCCAGCAGGCTAAGTCTACATTTTCATGGTCCTAAAGCCAATGCTACATTGGGTTGCAGTGTTCTTTAGAACTGAGCATTCGGTAGATAAGCCTGAAAGTGGTTTTCCTCAAATGGCCCCAAGTTGTGGGCCGTGTGGCTCCTAGGAGTTATGCTTTAGATCCCGAGTTGTCAGTGTTCCTGGTCGCTTGGTTTTTTTCCTTCAGGCTCTTGGTGGAAGTTTCTGCTGCAGCTAGCATAGCTCTGGGGATTGACCTGGCTGGGGCAGAGAAGGAATGAGGAAAAGACACAGACACAGGAAAAGTGGGAACAAGTGGTTTGGACTCTCTGATGGAGCTGTCTCAGCACCCTGGTCTGGAAAGCTCATTGTGTTTCTATATACTGTTGAACAGGGAGGTGGGGGTATTACAGACAGATATAAAGGATGTAGGGTTATTACATACAACTGGACAAGGAGGCATGATCTTGCTCTACATTTTTGCCTTGAACTTGCTTGTATTATTACATCAGGATTGAGTGCTGTTAAATACATAAAAAAAATTTTTAATCTCTGTCTTTTAATTGACGTATTTGCTGTATTTACATTTAAAAAATGAAATTATGCTGATACTTTAAAATACTATACAAAATAGATCATGTGGTTAATATGTAATGTATAATATATAACATATATTATATACTATAATAAATATATTAATCTATAATTAAAAGCTACTTGACTTTGTTTTCTGTCTCTCCATTTCCATGTTTCTTTTCTACTGCTCTGCTATAGTTTTGATTGTTGTTAATACTGTATGCAAACCTATCTTCAGAACTTTTTGACTGAATCTTGTAGCACTATTTGATTGGTTGTTTGAGCTGAGTGTGATGGCCTATGTCTTAAATCCTAGCACTCAGGAGGCAGAGGCAGGCAGATCTCTGTGAGTTCAAGGCCAGCTTGGTCTGTGGAGGAGGTTCCAGGACTGCCAAGGGCTACATAAAGAGACCTTGTCTCAAAACCCTAAATCACCAACCAACCAAAACAAAGTACAAATAAATGATTATTGATTTCTGTGATTGTAGTGACTATAGACAGATGCATCTCCTGCAGTCTATACTGGACCCATCTTCCTTTACTTCAGGAGGCGCATAGGTGCCTTCCAGTGTTTGGGTTACACCTTTCTCCTGTTCACCTAATAGGTGTCCTGGGTGTTACTTCTGCATACACTGAAGTCAACAGACAGTGTTAAGAGTGTGTATGAGTGTACGTACACAGTCTCTTTCCATCTCTAAGAGAACAGGCCTGCTGCAGATGGTGTCTCTTAGGCCTTCACCTAACTTGTTTCTAGTCACTTTCATCTTAAGGATACTCTCACTGGACACAGAATTCTAGATCGACAGCAGCCTCCATTATTTATGATAAGATATTTGGTTATTGGAGTCATTTAAAAAATACATATTCTAGGGCTGGGGACCTGAGAGGGCTTCCTGCTCTCCCAGAGGACCTGAATCAGATTTGCCACACCAGGTCTTACAGTCTTCTCTAACTCCAGCTCAGGTCCTGGACTTTCTACTTTCAGTCTCACAGAAGATGTTTCAAGTTTTTTTTTTTATACTATAGTTCTCGGTTTCCACAAATCGTTTCATCTGCTTTGCGTTGTTTCTCCAGTACTGCCTGTTTCCCATTCTGATCAGGAGGTTTCACTCTTCAATGAGAAGTCTTGCAAGGCTGTGTGGGTCAGTCAGGTGACTTCAATACTATGTTATGTCAGCATTCACATCTGTTGAGTGCCATTTCCTACCCTCACTGAGAACTTCTGTGTTGTTTTCACGTGTGTTTGCTTTTCGTGGGACATTTTCTTTACCGCAAATGCATGAGGCTTTGAGTCTGATGTGTGTCGTAGAGAGGATGTTGACAGGTCGGTTTCAGCAACCATCGGCCCTACGGGCTCAGTCTGAAGCTGTGATCAGCCTCCTGTGGGCTGTGGTCTCCACATCGGTCATGTTTAAAGCATTTATCAGGATCTGTCCTGTGTGTGCTCCCCTCTGCGGTCGGTCTGCCCTTGGATGGTGAGCCCTGTCTTGTTCAGTGCGCACAGGCTTTGGTACACTGCTGGAGTCAGATAGTCAGGCTCGTTGCTTGTAATAAGTTTGGCTATTCATGAGCACTTCTGGGAGGCCCAAGACAGTTCCCTTAGCTATTTCCTTGATTGCTTTTGTATTTTCAGACTTCCTGGGGCTTCCCTATGGACAGAAAACTGGGGCTTTATTTACCTCATTCTACCATGCACTTTCTGTGATTATGCCCAGTAAGCTACATGGTAAAACAACAGAGAAAAGGTCTATGGGGATGAACATCACTTCCTGATGCATTCTTGGGGCAGAAACCCTGGTCAGAAAAGAAAGTTCCTCTCTCTCTCTGGAAAGGAAGGAGAAAGTGGGGAGACAAGTAGGAAAATCCTCTACTTCTTCTGAGTGTGAGGGCACTTCCTTCTTGCTTCCTGATACAGAACTAGAATTGGAGCTTTGAGCTGTTTCTGCCCAGACCCCTGCTGACCTCAGGCTTCCTCAATTTCACAACAGAAGGGGAAAGATGTCGTGTGTCCCCACTCCCAGTTCACAAGCATTTATTTCACAACCTCACCTTCTCCCCAACGTGCTGCTCCCATGGACTCTGCAGACATATGACTCTACCCTCCCCACCCCCACCATCTACTGTGGCACTCCCTGATGGAGTCAGTATGGTTAGTACTTGCTCAATACTTCCTGAAACTGGAGCCATCTTAGATTTTGATCACTAGCAAGCTGTACCATTAGCTGCAATTCTAAACTCTACAGAATTTGTGACCCTAGAGCAGTGGTTCTCAGCCTTCCTAATGCTTTGACCCTTTAATACAGTTTCACATATTGTAGTGACCCCCCAACCATAAAATTATTTTTGTTGTTACTTCATAACAGTAATTTTGCTACTGTTATAAATCCTAATATAAATATCTGATATGCAGATGGTCTTAGCTGACCCCTGAGAAAGGGCCATTCAAACCCCAAAAGGGGTTGCAAGCGACAAGTTGAGAATCACTTTCCTATAGTGTATTATCAGAGGCAAAAATATACTGGTATGGCCAAAGGCTGCATTGAAAAACAGCATGAATTTCAGAGGCCAAGAAGCTGTCCTCAGTTGCTCTTACTGAATTACATGCAAGGTATAAGAAGACCTGCAGTTACTCTCCATGTATAGTTTCTCTTGTTACTCTCCATGTATAGTTTCTCTTCTTTATGGCCCAACTCATCCTCCCTGGTGCCTTGATGTTGGTACTCAGGATGCACTAGTTTGCATTAGATGCAATAGTTCATTTGATTATGATGTATTTGCATGAAGTTGTTAAGGATTTGCTATCTTTACTGGAGGATTCAGAAACTGCTGCAATTCACTCAGGACTCAGCCTTTCCAGGAACAGTCATAGATTTAGATGCTCAGGGCATCCATTCTCTCCTTTCCTATGCTCTGTACACCTTGCATTGACCTGGTTTAGAATTGCTACCATAGTCAGGCTTGGGGGGCGGGGGGCTCCCATTTGTAATCCTAGCACCTGGGACACTGAATCAAGGGTATTGCCACTAGGTCCAGGCCATTCTCAGCCACAACTGTAGACCCTGCCTCAAAAAACAAAATAACAAAACAGCAGCCCACCACCCTTGGCACCACCAGCAGCAGCAGCAGCACCACCACCACCTGGTGCATGCATATCCAGTCCCCTAGCTCCCCTCTGAAGGATGAAAACATCTCCCACTTTACCTTCCTGGCTCTGCCTCTCGCCTCTTCACCCTTGGCACCCTTTCCACAGCATGGAAATCTAAGGCAACACTCTGCAGGGAGTGTTTTTTGCCACTGAGACAACAGCCAGATCCATCCTAACTATCCATTCACCCACAGTAGGGGTGAGCAGAGTTTGTGGAGTGAGGATCACAGCTGGCAGACAAACAGATCCAAGGAGCCAAGAGCCGAGAGTTCCATCCAAGAGAGATGCCACTTAATAGGCAGCCAAATCAAATTAGATAATGAGGCAAATTTTTGGGTATTTCTGTCATTGACTCTAGCTTGCATTTTGTCTCTATGGTACTGTGTGCGCTCCTGTATATGAGTTTGCCGTAGCCTTCAAACAGGCCATTTTGAAATGGGCTCTGTCTCCATGTTACCCTCTACCCCAATTTGTAAGCCCATATATTCTCTACCCAAACATTCTGATTCTTTGCAAATTTCCCCACACAGGCTACATATCTCAGTTTCTTTCCAAATTCTCCTCTGACGTCTTTTACTTTTCTGATGCATATTCCTGCTCATCCTGACAGCTGGAGTTTTCACTCACCCCTGTAACCGAGGAACACTGTCACCTGGCACCTTTAAACAGCCTTAACAGGACTGTTGAGATGCACTCAGAGAATCCTCAAATTACGTGGAATTGCAGTTCTTAGAAACTTAATGTAACTCGTTTTTTTATCTGAAGCTATCTATTAGGCTTTGAATATCCTATTAGAAAGCAGAGGTTATTGCTATCTTTTCAGAAAAAAAAACCTTACTATATACATTTTAATGAAAGAAACATTAGATTATAAAAAGGATGCCCTGTGTCAGGAGTGATGGGATGTATACTGTAATCTCAGTTCTCAGGAACAGGAAGCGGGAGGGTGGTGAGTTCCAGGTCAGCCTGAGGCTACATACCCAGATGGTGTGAGAAAAGGCTCCACTGACATTGTGAGTACCAGAACAATGGCTTGACCTTAGATGAGTCTGGCACTCTAAGTTTAAAATCTTTCCCTCTTACAGTTACTGCACTTCATCCCAACAGTCTCTGAGGAAGGTGATGCTGTAGTTTTATTGGTAACGCTATGTGGAATGACCAGGGTTAATGAATGCCAGCATTGCATCGGGTTTAGACCCTGCCCTGAAAGCTGGGGCTTCCGGTGCTCCAGGGGAGTCAAAAGGAGGGAGCGCAACCCTGGGAACAGAGGGCCTCCTCACTTTCTGCAGCAGTGTCTGGCTCTTCCAGGCACTAAAGTCTCATTAGCACTCCTGATGTGATCTTACTGGCTGTTCCTATCCTCTTGCTTCCTCCCAGCCCTTCTGGAATCCCCTTTCTGGGGTGGCAATGGAGATGGAAGTGAAATCACTTGGAAGGAATTAATTGCTTTTGCTTCTAATTACTTTTCTTTTTCAAGGTCGACGGGTTAATTATGGAGACAGTAACCACATGTTAGAGTCCCCGGGTGAAAGACACTTTCCCTTTAACACGATCACACTGTGCCAGTGATACCCATCGGTCCCGAATGCTGCTAATGTAATTATCTCTGAGCAGGTTGTTCTACACAAATATTCACAGAGCTTATAACACTGAACCCTCCTATTCCATATTAAAGGGGAAAAATCAAACATTAAAATTATTTAGCAAGAACACACACACACACACACACACACACAGAATCATTTATAGCCAGCTGTGGGAGTTTTACAAAGTAGAAAACACATGTGCCTCCAGGAACACATCAAACTCCCATGTTTACCCTGTAGTGGGCCTAGTGCTCTTTCAAGTCTGGGACCTTAGGAGCAGCAGAGACATTTCTTATATGACTTAGGGATGACGTGCCCAGGACTCAGTTTGCCAGAGCACTAAATTGATCACTTAAGATTCTAAACCCAGAGATGGTTCGATGGCCAAGCCTGATGAACTGAGTTCAGTCTCCAAGACTCACAGTGGAATGTGAGAACTGAGTCCTGCAAGTTGTGTTCTGACTTTTACATATATGCTCTGACACGTACCACCCCCGCAATAAATAAAAAGATGAGAAATTTTAAAACTATTCTAAACCTAAGAGAACTTAAGTCTCCCACATTCAAGGTTTGTCATAAAGAAGGCAGAAGGATGCTAATCCCTGACTTCAGATCCAGCGCTGATCATTAATAATAGGGACCACTCACGCAAATTCTCTTCTCCCGGCACATTTAAGGAAGTGGCTTTCACACTTGAGTGGGTACCGAATCCCCTGGAGGGCTGCTTATTAAAATCCAGATGGTAGGTTCCCCGCTCAGCCTTCTGACTCACCAGGGCTGAGGTGAGACCCCAGTTGCATTTCTAACAAGTTCCGAGGTGTGGCAGCCGCAGCAGAACATGCTGGAAACCGACTTAAGTCAAGCTTCTTGGCGACAGTGACTCCGAACACAGTGACAATGTTACCAGAATTTTGGGGAAGCTCTTCGTGCTTCCCCCAGACGGGGAAGGGGTGGGCGAGGAGATCATTAACAAAGTAATTTAAGAATGGACTCACACAGAAGCTCAAGGATAATGTATTAGAGTTTTATTAAAGATTTAAATGAAAACACACCCCAGGGCAGGCCAGCTATAAATCTCAGCCTGGAGGAGGAGAATAAAAAGAAGTTAAAAAAAAAAAAAAAAGAAGAAGAAAAAAAAAAAAGAAAAGACAAGCAGCCACATGGCAGGGAGGGGGCTTCAGAGAGAGAGTGAGAAAAGATCAGGAAGCCCCGAAGTGCCAGAACAGGAAGGCACACTAGGTCCTGATCGCCATGGGAAAGAAAGAAGAGAGAAAAAGAGAAATATCCATCTTGTCAGGACTCAGAAACCCGAGCAGACCTCACCACACCTCGCAGCTGCGCTGCTTAGGGACCGCTGCAGGGTGGGAATTTTGGGATCGAAACTAACAGTCATACTAAAGGAAAAATTATTCCGTCTGTCTCTTTAGCATGGTTAAAGATGAGTCCACCTTCCTGGGAGTGGCCCCTTAGCCCTGTGAAAGGCGCAGTCCAGCTGGAATGCTGGTCTACATTCCAGCCAGAGATTCAGTTCTCTTAACCAGGAGAGATTGCTTAATGGGTCGTGATTACACGATCAGTCATTAGCCCTGGGAGTTCCCAATTCATGAGGTGCTCTCTACATTTCTTACTTTAGGTCCAAGCCTCTCCTGACTTGTTATAATTGTTTGCCAGACTAGCAGGGAAAGCACATGTTGGCTTTTGGCTAGGATCTAAAAGAAAAGGATAGAAGAAGGAATGGCAAAAGCTATGTCTTCTGAGTTAGAACTCAGAAAAGAGGGCAGGCTTAGCAGTGCTGCAGGAGGAGAGCCTAATGAGTAGTTTCGTGGGGGAGGGGCTTCTGGGAAGGATAAGAACATGACCTCATTAGGGGATAATTATTCCTCCCATTTCCTTAGTATGTCTTCCTGAGAATCAGCTTTCCTGAAGGTGTGCTCTCCTAGTCAGGTGATTGACAGGTCCAGTTAGTACCTTTTAAGGGAAGGGACAATAGCATATCTCTTTGGCACAGATAAAAATATGCCTCAACCTGGGAAAATAGGTAAAACTTAGGTTTACTCTTTTGATCAAGAGGAAGTAGCTTTCCTTCAATGGGCTCAACAAGCCTTCATATCTCCATCTTTTCATGTAGAAGTTTCCATCTTAAGGGGACAATTGTTTGCTTCTTATTCTAGAGTTGACAGGGAAATGGTATAGGATTCAAAATTGACAATGAGGGAAAGGTCCATCCTCAATGGCTTCCAGGTCTGTTAGTACCTGTTTGTCTACCTAACAGGGTAGGATGGGCAGAACTAGCATGGAATAGGTGTTTGCTTGGTATAACGCTCCCTCCTCCCATTCCCTCCTCCCTCCCAGTCCCCCACCCACTCTGATCCTTACTGTTGACATCATATCCTTAGGTTAATTTTCTCCCCACTTACCTCCTCCTCCTGTCTCTATTTAGGAAAACAGTAGTGAGCCTGGAAATTTAAAAATCCCAAGCTTAATACTGATGGAAGCACTGTATCTGACAATGAACTGTTTACAACAGGAAACAAGTAAACAAATTCAGGTTCATCAGACAGCAACAAGATTCCCCTAATAAGGGCCAAGCAATTGACTATGTTTCCCTGTAGGCACAATGAGCTTTGCTGGGTTGTGAGAAGGCTGTGTTCCCGGTGTGTGTGTGTGTGTGTGTGTGTGTGTGTGTAGGGTGTCCCTTAGATGCAGGCAGATGACTATAGGTGGCACAATGTCTATGAAAAGTGACCAACAGTGTGAGTTCGCTGGCAGAGCTCAGAGGAGCAACTCTCCCGCATCTGTGAGACAAGTTGTACTCTTCCACTCAGTTCCATCTCCCCTAAAGCCTGTACAACTCAGCCGCTACATTGCTTTGCTTCTAGCCCCTCCAAGCCCTCCACAGCCCTCTACCAGGATCCACATTTCCCCAAATCCCCATGATTTCACCCTCTGAGCAGTGGTGAGGATCTGCATGACATCCTTTGATTCCTCTGTACTGATTCCTCAGCTCATACCCAGCTACTGTCTTCCAGACAGTAGCCCTCCAGCCCTTTCCTTGCCCCTCACCAACTTTTCCTAGGCCTGTGAAGTTAATGTCCCCTTCCCAGAATGCACTTCTATCTCCGCAGAACTGTCTCCACAGAGAGTTCCTTCTCTGTCCTCCACCCCAAACAGCGCATATATCCAGACTCACATTCCTCTGGATTTTTTGAATTTTTTTTTAAAACCATTACTCATATCCATTAGTTTTCCTTTCAAAAACATCTTTATGCATATAAAAATTCTTGACGATTTGAAGCAAGGCTCTTAAACAGGCAATAGTTCAGGTGGAACATGAGCTTGGCGGTATGCTGTGAAGAGAACACAGGACTGGCCAAAGATGGGAGTGGGACCACAAATACGAAATTATGAGGTATTTCAGAAAAACACATTTGGGAAATGGTGACATCTTAGCTGGATGTGTTTGATAGAATCTCAGCCTGAGAAAAGCTCTATGGCCTCAGAGGAGGCACTTAGTGCTGCCTAGAAGATGCTCCCTTAGTTCGATGCTGGGTTTCAGAAAGACAAAACGGTCTAATTAGTGGTCTTTGTTGACTTCTGTAGTGTCAATGATCTAAGGTAGCTGAATCCAGGCTGATGGCTCAATGTCACTAAAGTGGATTTGGGAAGAGAAGTGTGAACGTCATTCTCAGCAACTCATGGGAGCCATAGTCTCCTGGGAGTCAGTGTTGCTTAATGTGTCACGTCTGGGCTCTGCAGCTTCTTTTCTTAAGGAATGACAATGACCACATTTATTAAACACAATTATTATACTAAGATATTTACCAGGAGTGAAAACTCTTACAAAAGTCTTCCAATGGCTCTGCATCCTACTACAGACATATTGGAAACCAGCACTGAGGTTGTGGAGATACTTAGTGTATCTACATATGACATCCTCTGATGTCATACACCAGACAAGCTGGACCTGACCATGTTTGACCCACTTGGTGCTTGGGGCAAGCAGCACTAAGGACCCTTTCTGAAATCCAGTCCCACTTTCCCACCAGATCCCAGAAGCCAGGGCCTTCTAGACAACATACTGTTACAGGGCTAATTGGTTGGCTTTTATTTCCCCAGGACTTTATTGTTCTGGGCTCATGCCTTTCTGATTTATACACTTTTTCTTTTCTTAGCTCTTAGTTTTCCTTAAAACAACTTTATGGTCACAGAAATCTAAGGCAATTTAAGGAAAACAGTTAAGAGAGAATGCCGCTAGTGGCGTGTGGGCTCGGGTCATCAGCGTCTGTAACACTCATTGCTGAGATAATCAAAGCATCAGGAAGGTCAAATATAAGAGCTGGAGGAACAGCGTGGGGAACACTGGGGCGTTTGTGGAAGATTGATAGCATTCTAAGTGTAGGTGGAAAAGCAAAGATCCTCTCACGAGGTGCCATTCTTCTAGAGCATGCATCAACAGGCCCTCGGGTTAAGAGAGGAAATACAAAGAGGAAGCCCATGTTTCTTGGCTGAAGCCTGCTGGGGGATTATGGAGATGGGGCATGGAACTGAAGGACACATAAGCCTTTATCCAAGCCAGGCCAGTGGCTGAAAGAAGAACAAGGCTCTCATTGTTCTTCAGCTCCGAAGTGGGAGGCAGGTTTCTTCCTGGAATTTGCACCTATGTAGTCAGCTATGCTTCCTTGCTAATGGCAGTACAGACTCCTTCTCTGTGCTCACTAATAGCAGCCCAGGCAGAACTGAGTGCCAAGCCCCAGGAGTCACTCAACCTGGCTTCATTGTTTGAGACTTTGCCTCCCTAATCCTGGGCTGAAGGTCAAATGGAAGATCTCAGGAGTTTCCCCTCTACTCAAATCAGATGTCATAGAGAAGATGCTGTTTTGGCCAAGTGAACCTCATCTGACAGCTCAGCGATGAAATCCTTACCTAGACAGGAGAGGGCACACTCAGAATAAGTTTATGACTCATTAAAGGTCATAAATCTGGAGCAGCCATCTGTCTCCTGGGGTTTGAGCTCTGGCCCCACTGTTTTCTAGGAGACAGACCAGCAGAGCATCTGACCCTCTCTCTGGAACCAAAGCTAAGAAGGCACAGGGCAGAGGGAAGACAGGCATTTCTTACAAGAAGAGCTGTGTTAGCAGTAGGCATGGTTCTTAATCTCCTCTGGCCTCATGTTATTTCCCTGAAGAGGATGGGTAATGTCACCTCTTATGGGGCTCTTTAAGATGACAGAAGCCATGATGGAAGCACAGGACTACCATCACAGCTAAGAAATGAGGATTTCAAGTTCAAGACTAGTCTTGGCAGCAGCAGCTGCATCACCAATGTCTACACCAGCATATGTGACAGTTCACATAAGTTGGAAACCTGGCACTCACTGTACAGCCTGCAGGCCACTCAACAGGTTAAAAAGTGTTCTGTCCAGGTGGCTTAGCTGGTCTATGCTTTTTTCAGGCTGCCCAGTTACCCCTAGAGTCTCATTTTGCAGCCTGACTTGTCTGAGAGTCTTCGCAGCAGTCTTTACTGTTTATATACTCTTGGATTGGGAGGGACCTAGTGAATCTGGTCAGTTTCAGGGACTTCCTGAAGCTCTTTTGAATTGTTTACTTCATGTCTTACAAGCTTCCCTGAAAAATGGAGTGTTTCATCTCTCTGTAAACATACCGTCTTAAAATATCATGCTGTTTTACCTCCCCTTCCATAGCCTATGTCTTAAGACATTGCTCTACAAGATGGAAGGCTTTAAGCTCAGAGGAAACTGTTACACAAGCTATTTCTACCCTGTCCTGCCCTTCCTCTCTTCTTAGAGTTTGGATGTTCCTTGGAGGTTTATGTGTGTGAGCCTCTAGCTGGTGGTATTGTTCTGAGATGTTGTGCTACCTTTGGATTCTGGTGTCTAGCTGGAGGAGCTAGGTTGCTGGGAGGCAGCCTTGAAGCTGGAAATCTACTTCTGGTTTTAACTCGAGCTCCCCTTCCTTCCAGAACAACCAAGATCTTGCCAACATGGACAAAGCCCCAGTCAACATGCCATCCACACCACAATAGTTCTAACTATGAGCCAAATAAACCCTTTTCTGCCTTTACGTTGCTTCTCTTGGGTGTTTGGCTAAAGTGATGGATCCTTTGACAAATAAAAGTGTGTCTGCTGAGGATGTACAACATGCTGCACTGAAACATAGGTATTCTGCAGCCTGGCTAATTTGAGCTAGAGAGCATATATCATCTCATATGTTTGTCATCTTTAGTGGTTTGGATACTTGAAACCCAATCTTTTGGCAATTTTAAAAGACTACTAATTATTGTCACTATGTTTTGCAATAGATCTCTTGAACTCTTTCCGCCTAATTAAAATTTTGTATCCTTAGACTAGCAGCTCTCAAAAAAATCATGAAGAGAAAGTGCAACCATTAGTAAAGAAATTTTAATATTTTGGCAGGATATGTCACATAACATATAATTCTCCATTTAAAGTGTTCTGTTCAATGTCCTTTAGAATGTCTATAGAATTACACAATCATGTAATGAAAGTCTAATTTAAAAACATTTCTATTACTATAGAAAGGATTCCCTGACCCATTAGTGTCATTCCTGGAACCCTCCTATCTGATCTCTTGCACTTATAACTTAAGTCTGGCTCCTTGATTTAGAACCGAAATCTTCACTCCTGGTTCTTCTGCCCTGCTTGTAACTGAAAGCTGTTCTCCTGTCCTGAAAACTGTTTTCTTGCTCTAAGATGGAGTGCTGCTTTTAACTGAATGTTACTGTAACAGACTCTTGTTCTCTTGCCCCTACTGAGACAGATTCTTTGCTTGTAACTAAATCTCAACTTTTGCAGATTCCCACTATCTATCTGATCTGTCTGAGAGCACTGAACTAACATGTATCATCCTCTATCCCACTAACTCTGCCATCTCACTAACTTGTCCTCTAACATGAACTGGTGCCTGCCTGCTTTCCCATCAATTGTCCCATATCACTTACTGCCAACTGTCAACTGGCCACTGCCTCTTTTATACCCTAAGCTGTTCCCAGGAGGCTGCCAATCCACAGGACACTTCAAAACTTCCTGCTACACTCCTATTTCTGTCTCTGTATGTTTCCTTATTCTACATATTTCATATAAAGGAATCACAGATGATACATGTACCCTTTTGTGACCAACTTTGTTCATTTTACATAATGTTTGAAAGTTCATCTGTGCTAGACTCATCCTTTTCACTGTTAAATAAAAATGTCTCACTGTGTGGATATGCTACATTGATTTTTCCAATTGATGAAAATTTGGGAGTTACCATTTATTGGCCATTATGATACAGTTGCTATAAATGATTGTGAATACATTTTTTTAGGTGGGCATCTGTATGTATTTCTTATGAGTATGTAGGTATAGAGTTTCTGAGTAACATTATAATGATATATTTCATTTTCAAGGAAGTGCCATGTTATTTTCCCAAACAGCTCTCCCATCTTCCATTTTTTACCAGCAATCAATGAATGCCCTGTCATAGCCACATCCTTGTCAACATTTGTTGTGGTCTGTCTTTTCATTAAAGACTTTTTAGTGAGTGTGATACAGTATCTCATTTTGGCTTCCAGTTGCATTTCTGTCATGACTGAAAATGGTGATGGTTGACTTTAGTTGTCAGCTTGGCTGGATTAAAAAAATATCTCATGCTGGGTGGTGTTGGCGAACACCTTTAATTCCAGCACTCCAGAGGCAGAGGCAGGTAGATCTCTGTGAGTTGGAGGCCAGCTTGGTCTACAGACTGAGTGCCAGGACAGCCAGAGTTACAACTGAGAAACCCTGTCTTGAAAAACAAAAACAAAACAAAAAACATAAAAAAAAAAAACAAGAAAATCTCAAGAACTGGTTAAAGCACAGAGTTTTGGTGAACCTTTGAGGGTTTACAAAGAAGATGGTTTTGAGTCTATGAAATGAGTGGGGAGATCTATCTATAATACAAGTAAGCACCATTCAATTGCCTTGGACCAAGGTAGGAGAAAACAGCAATTGTTTCTGTTCTCAGAGATAGGTGTAGTCTTCCTCCTGCCTTGGACCACAGTACTCAAAGCAATCTGATGCCAATACTCCAAGTCTTATGCCAGCAAACCTTGTGGTTCTCAGTCCCTTGCCTCCGAGTACTAATGACATCATCTCCTTTCGTGGTTCTAAGGATTTGGGATATAAAATGAATCATTTAGCAGGTTTCTAGCTTCCAGAATGCTTTTTGTGCTACATCTCAGCCTCAGTTTCCTAATCTAAGTATCTATCTATCTATCTATCTATCTATCTATCTATCTATCATCTACCTACCTACCTGTCTATCTATAACCAATTTTTTCTTTATTTATCTATCCACCTATCAGATATATACATCTATCATCTGTCTGTATTTCTATCTAAATCTATCTACCTGTCATCTATTTATTATCTATGTATGTATGTATGTATGTATGTATCTATCTATTATTGAGAACTCTGACTTGTAGACTGTCTTTGATTCCTCTTGTTTCTTTGAAATATCAAAAATCTTCAACAGAGTTTTGAATAAGGTTTGAAGTTCTGTGGAAGCTCAGACAAAATGGGCCATGCTAAATTATCTCACTCTTATTTTCTTTCAGAAGCTACAGACAAATTCACAGGCAGAGACAAGCACTCACTTGCAATGGAAGCAGGAAAGATTGTTATACGAGGCTGTAACAGTAAGTTCTCTAGAAAACACTTTCCAGTGTCTGTTCCATCAACATTAAATCTAATAGCATATTTTGGGTGAGACATGGTGTTCTGGTTAATTTTTTTTTGTCAACTTGATGCGGGCTAGGGTCACGTGGAAAGAGGGGAACATCAACTAAGAGAATGCTTTCATCAGTTGGCCTATAGGCAAGTCGTGGAGCATTTTCTTGATTAATGATTGATATGGAGAGTTCAGCCCACTCTGGGTGGTGCTATCCCTGGGCAGGTGATCCTAGGAAGTATACTGACAGAGGCCAGTACACGGCAGCAGTCCTCCTGGGTTCTGCATCTGCTCCTGCTTCAGTTCTTGCCCTGACTTCCATCGATGACAGACGATGATGTGGAAGTGTGGCCCAAATAAACCCTTCCCTCCTCAAGTTGCTTTTGGTCCTGGTGTTTATCACAGGAATGGAAACCAAATTGGGTCACACGGTCATGCAAGCTTTGGGGACACAGAGCACTTTGACCTTCCTTAGGTATGGTACTGATGTGTTAACAGAGCAAAGGTGTCCTGAATTCTTCCTTTGAAGAATCTCGTTGCACAGGCTCTCTTGTTCTCCACTCGTGTTCAGCTGTAAAGCCCTTTTGCAGAGTATGTCTTCCAACACTGAAGAAATGGAGATCTGTAAAACATATGTGGAAAAAATAGTGAGGTGTAAGGAAGTCTGTCCAATCCAGATTGGCTCTTGGTGGGATGAATTACACCACTGGGAGCTGATTCCCAGAGGATGGAAATGTCTACCCATTTGGGATATTCAAATGGAGCCACCTCACAAGCAAGAGACAGAGGAATATCCAGCCCTGGGTGGGTCTGGAACATGCTAGCTCTGGGTGGGTTGAGACCCAAGCAGGCAGACAAGCAGTATTTGAAAGGCAGGAAGAGGAGCACTCACCTGCCCCTCCAGGTCAGACTGACCTGACCTCCCTCAGAACTCAGCAACTAGAAATGGCAGGAAGCTGCACACTAACACTCACAGGAGAAAGGAGAGCTCCAGAGGCCTAACAGCTTATAAGAGCATCTCCAATTAAAACCTGCAGTTCAGGGACAGAACATATAAATAAACATTGTGTTCATCTCTAAGGACTGGGAACATCATTCAGGAATTCATCAAGAAGCAAAATTGACGAATACTTGGTCCAAAGGGGTAAAGGTAGATAGATTTAAGAAGCTTACTTTCAAGGAGTAAACCCACAGAGCATTTATACCATGCAGGCAAGAAGATCAAATGTGATTCCATAAACCCCTCATGCCTAAAAACTCATAGTTATAGAACCTAATTTGAGTTTATACCTCAGGGCTAAAATCCGAGTTAAGGAAAGATAGGTTTATGGACCAAAGGGAAAGGCAATCATTACAGAATGGAATGTTAACACATCTCTTAGCCACATCCAAACAGCAGGTGGCTAAAGGCCCAGTTGTTCCTCCTGATTGTGTCCTAGGCTTTGGATTCCCATCCTAATGCTGCCTGTATTATGCCTGACTGCACCTGAATCTGGCTGCCATCCCAGGATGCACTTTTGTAGCTTCTGACACTCAGAAGGGGCAACCAGCTTCTCCTATTGGGGCTTTTCTACAGCACTTCCTAAGGACAAACTCTTCTCCCAGAGTAGCCGAGTTATTCTGTCCATATAAGAACGCTCCTGCATAGTCTTGGTGGACGTCCAAGTCAAGATTTTAAGTATGAAAACTTGCTGTAAAATTACCTTGGATGACTGTCAGTACCCTGGAGCCAGAAAATGTTACTCTGCCCAATAAAGTTTTCAAGGCGATATTTGCCAAACTCTGGGCATATTTATGATTTTCTCTTCTTAATTCAAAATTATGAAGCCAAAGATTTTTGTTTCAGTCACTTCAGAGACAAGAGAAGGTCATTTTGTAGAGACACACTGGAAACTATCTAGTTAGATGTGGCAGGTATTTTTTTTAACTCTTGCTTTTTAAAAATTAAAATGTAATTACATCATTTCTCTGTAGTTATTTCATCCCTCAACTCCTTCCATACCTCCTTTGCTCCCTCGAAATTCTTGAGAATTAAAAGTATTTAAACCCTTTTTTCTTTGTTACTGCTACATATATAGGTGCAAATACATAAATACAATCTGTTGAGCCCATTAGTATTGGGCTCAACATTAATATTGGAGTATAGTTGGAATATTGTTGCATGTATATGATTTCAGAGCTGATTGCTTTTCACTGGGTAACTGATTAAGAGTCTTAACCCTGGGGAAGATAAATTCTCTTCTTCTTCACATCCCTTAGTTGCCTGTTCTTTAGTTCTTTGTCTAAAGTTGGAGTCCAGTGATATTCCCCATTCCATGTTAGCATATCGATTGGTACAGTTTGTTGTGTCTTGTTTAGGCTATATTGTTGAGGTATCATGGGCAGAAATACCCTGTTATTTCTAGGAGAAACAGTATCACAGCAGATTTAAAGCACCTCTTAACAGTCTTTCCTTCTCCTCTTCTGAGATGTTTTCTGGACCTTAGGTATAAGGATTATATGATATATCTACACATTGGAACCGAACACCCTATAATCAGTTGTTCTTTGCATTTTGAGAATTTGTGGTTTTCTGTACTCGTCTTTGATGCAAAGAAAAAGAGAAACTTCTTTGATTGGTGGTGAGAGCTAGATTAATCTGTGAGTCTAGGGAAAGGTACTTAGAACAAATTTAGAAATTATACTGATTTAGCAAAGAGGAGATTGTAGGCACTCCTTTAAGATCCATGATCTCACTAACCTTGGGTAGTTGTCTAGGTGTCCAGAACCAGGTGTAATTTCTTTCCTAATGAGCAGGCTTTAAGTTCAATTAGACAGTTGTTGGTTACTACCCAGATATGCGTGCCACTACTGCTTGCTTAGGGATATCTTGTCATGCTGGTCATTGTTGTGGTTCACAGACATCATAGGTGTCTAGATAGGACTTCCAGTTGCTTCCCTCCATTGGTAGCTTGCACAGAACAAGCTAGTCCTCAGGGAGGAGGCTTTCAGGTCACATTCAGCTTGGATCTTCTGAGTCCTATGTTCAAAGAGGACTCCAGTGTCTTCAGCAATAGGGGCTTACCTTCAGATTCTAGGAGGCAAACAAGAACAACAGCAATATCCTCTATTGTTTTGGGAGTCTCTTAGATTTTACATATATTCTAGTCAATGCGCAGCTAGCTCGGAGACAAAGGAGGATTGAGTGGTCACAAGATAGAGTCCCAGAAAGTTGCCATGAGAATAAAAATGGAAAGAATGGCTCTACTCAAAGTGAAAATCACAGCAGCTCCATGGAAGAGGAGACACTGAAGGTAGGCCTTGAAAGCAAGTGGAATGTTATGCTGTTTGGTGGACTGTAAAGGATTTAATCTGGGAAACATATGAAGGGGAAATCCCAGAGAGTCTTTAAATATAAGGCTGTTTGGTTCTTGGCTCTAAGGTATTACACCAATAATTAAGAAAGAGAACTATTGAGAGACTGATGTTTTGTATATCCCCGAACTCCAAAATGTTTCATTAGTGAAAGGAGAGAAGAGGGAGGAAAAGAAAGAAGAGGAGGAGCAGGAAGAGAAAGAGCTGAGGAGGAAGAAGAAAGCAGCTTGCTTCTCTTTGTAGTTCTGAGTTTCTTCCACCAAAGACAACGACAAGTATTATGCTTTGTTTTATTTGCAATGTTATGCTAGAGTGGAAAGCCTAGGGGGACAACACTGAAAAGATCCTGTACAAAGGACGATAGGAACTGATGAGATGGGGGGAGGGGACTGGAGGGTAATGCAGATCAAGAGTTATATGGCTCTAGAGGAGTTTGGCACTGCTGTACAGGTAGCAAAACCTGGGATCTAGTAGTAGTCTAAAGGCAGAAAACCTGTGTGAGGATGGCTTGGTAGTAAACTAGAAGTCTGATGAAGGTCGAAACCAGAAAAGCCCAGTAAGCCATAGTAGAGACATAGAGGGACAAACAGAGAAGGAGACAACCACACTGAGAAGGTAGCTTATGCAGCTTGTGAGAGGCAGGGCTGGTGTGCAGGCACTTGCTGCCAAGCCTTGTGACCTGAGTTTGATCCCCAGGACCCTCATGATGGAAGGAAAAATAACAGATTCCTACAAATTGTCTTCTGACCTCTGCTAACATGCCATGGCATTTGTGTGCACATGCTTACACATGCTAAATAAAATAATAATTTTTTAAAAGGAAAGCAAAAGTGGCTTACAATTCAGTTACCGAGAGAGAGATGTGTAGTGATGTCGGGGCAACACAGGGATGTGGTGAAGTCAATCAAGTGGCAAGAGGAGGAGGAGGAGGAAGAGGAGGAGGAGGGGGAGGGAGGAGAGGAGAAGGAGAGGAGGAGGAGGAGGAGGGAGAGGGGGGGAAGAGGAATAGGCGTGAGCTGCATTGTGATCTCTGCATGAATAAACTGGCTGGAAGGATAAGTACGCATGCATTGGCATGCTCTAGTCATTTTAGAGCTCTGGGCACAGGGACTGTTCCCAGTGGTTTGTTGACTGGTCTGGGGAGATTAGGAAAGGTGGACATCAGCTCTAGAGCTTGATGGGGGTGGGCATGATTAGTGTGTGGGCTCTGGGCTGCTGGCTTTATATTTGAAAAATACCCTCTGAGTAGCTAGCCCTAAGAATTGGCTAGCTCTGGCGCCATGGATGAGGACCCAGCTGTCAACACATTTGTATTAGTTACTTTTTCATCACTGTGACCAAACACCTGACAAAAGTGACTTAAGAGAGGAAAGATTTATTTGGGATTATAGTTTCAAGGGAGATTTCAGGTCACGTGGAATGAAAGGGGCAGTGAGCTCATGGCAGCCAGTGGGTATGACAGTGGCTTCTTTATATGTCATGGACCAGGAAGTAGAAAGAACTAGATTGAAACTGGCAGCAGTTATAATATCCAGAGTCCTTCCCTAGCAACCTACTTCTACCAGCTAAACCCCACGTCCCAAATGTTCCTTAACCCCCAAGCTCCCAAACAGCACCACCTGCTGGGGGCCAAATGTTCAAACATATGACCCTTGGGGGACATTTCAAGTTCAAACTGTGATTGCATCCCAATACAGAAAATAAAAGCCAAGCTTGATAGACTTGGGGTCCTTATGAAAACAGACAGTTGGAATCTGCCTCTCCGGAACTCATTTTGCCATCCAGGTGGGGTTCATAATTTGCATTTCTAACAAGCTTTTGGTTGACATTGCACCCACTGCTCTTTGGACCTCACTCTAAGTAGAGCTGATCCCAAGGAGGTGAGCAGAGAAACACATTGCTACTATCCTAGATATCAACCAGCCTCCTCTATAAACAAAGATCCCATAGGGAAGCAGGTACTCAAGCTACCCAGGCACCCACAGGGCCCAGACTGGGTTGTCTGAGTGCTAGAGATACTGGCTTCAATATTTTACGTGGAGAGAACTCAAAGGCAAACATAATATACATACTGATGATCTTAGTTCAGTTCAAAACTACTGAGCCTCCTCCCAAACGTACTTAGATGCATGAAGGGTAGCAAAGTTCCATGCTCTATGAGCTAACTGACCACTGGCCATTTGAGGAGATTCCACACATGTGAGGGTGCAAGCCAGATGCTGTAGGGTTTTATTTAGATGATACAGGGTTTTGCTTTCATTCCAGTATAATACAAACTGTAGGTTTGGTACACCCTTCAAAATGCAAGGCGTGTGAACAACCCGGATTATGAGTTGGCATATTTAGCAGTACTGCAGGGAGCACCCCATCCTCCACACAGTTGCCGTGCTCCAAGCAATGACTTCTATCACCATATATTTATTTTCTTTGGGTTTGAGCTTTGAATCTCCCCTCCCTCTCAAAGATCTTTTTCTTAACTTCCCTTTCTCTGTATAACTGTGATTCCTTCTCAACACTCTGTAGTATTCCATTGATTGACTCAGTTTCTCTGTCTTTCTGGCACTGGGTTGTTTCCAGTATGTGTGCGGTCATGCATATTTTTGTGTATGTCCCACACACACTGCTGACTATATTTTTAGGAACAGAGATTTGTGAGCTGAGATTTTATATTTAGCCAAATAGATTTCTAAAGTGGTTGGTCCATCAGCAGCAAACAATAATTCCACATCCTCGTCAACATGGCTGTCTGCCTCATTTTACATTTTCTGGTTGGGGCTCAGCAACATCACACCATGTTTGGATGTGCACAGTGAAGAAAAGGGCAAAGGGAAGGAGGTAAATGAGGGTTAGGGGGGAGAACTAGAAGCTCCATTTGGGGCAACTTGGCTGGGCTGGAGCAGCCTGACCAGGGCAGAGCAGCTTGCCTGAGCTAAACTGTTTCCGTAGATGAGAAATGGAACTGACTTCCAGCAGCCATTAGATAATTCGCGTTCACTAAAGACAGCACTCAGCTTTTACTGTGTTCTAAAAGCTGGGAAACCTAGGCACCATGGGTATAAGCATGAGTATTTCACACTCATCTCTAGTGGGGATGACAAATACTGGGGAGAGGTGGGTGAGAGATACAATCAAGCAGTGTGGTTAAAAACTACATCAGGGATTCATGCCAAGTCTTTGCCCTGAAATTAAGAAGAAGGTATTCATCAATTTGGTCTCCTGGAGCTGGAGAGTATGTCATTGGGAGGTGAATTGGATCCAAGGCTTGATAAATGAGTGGTGGCTCATTAAGAAGGTAATGAAGAGACGAGCCTGAGCAATGGCTTAGAGGTTGGGAAGATGGAGACAGGGCTGGAGGCAGCCCAGGACCCTTGTGGGGATTCTGGGAGTGGATGAGAGCAGGCTGAAACACCGTTTTGAGAGCAGACAATGAAAGGTCCATATGCTTCATTGAGCATGAACTTTGAATGGCCATTGAAGGTCTGTGAAGATGGGGCTGCCAGAATCCTTTGGAAGGACATCGCTACAACAGGGCTTTGTGATCTAAGGCAGACAGCAGTGGAAATAAAAAGGAAATGACAGATTCGATTTTGAATAAAATATGGCCCTGTTCTCTCTTGCAGGACAAGAATCCTCATTTGTGGGGAACCTGGGAAAGTACTTAAGGTGATGGTTTTGTTCTGCCAGGGTGGGCCCAGTCTGAAGGTAATTTCTCCCAAGCAGCTGTTCTAAGCGTTAGCTAAATGGCATCAGGAGAGTCCCTGGACACAGGTGTCATGTTCAATCTTCTTCATCTATCAATAAGCCAGACTCCAAGTGCCGCTTGGGTGGCAGCACAGCACCTCTGAGACAGGAATTCTATTAACAGGCACATCTTGTGGCTCCAGTCTGCAGCCTGGCTTCAGGGCCTTCAGAGATACATGGAAATCCTTGGTCCCTTTCAACAGTGGCTCAAAGCTGAATAATCCAAAAACATGTGACAAATATCTTGACTGAATCATTGAAACATCTCTGATGTGTGCCTTCTTCCTACTGCTTGGGGTGTGGTCCTGTTTCTGTGTTTGTAAAACAGGAAAAAAAATACAAGTATTTAACTTGTTTTAAAATGATTTCATTTTTAACAATGTGTTTATTTCTGTGTGTGTCTTTGTGCACATGAGTGAAATGCCCTCAGAGGCCAAAAGGGGGCATTAGATCGCCTGGAGCTGGAGTTGCAGGTGGTTGTGAATTGCCTGATGTGGGTGCTGGAGACAAAACTTGGGTCCCTTGCAAGAGTAGTACATACTCTTAACCTCTAAGCCACCTCTTCTAAGTTTTTAAATAATTAACCCAGGGAGGCAGGGGGCAATATGTGAGTTTGTGTCTTAGCCTTTAAAGCAGCCACTGTGTCTCTTCCCAGAAGAACACACTGTTGCTGGTTTCTTGCATATTGTTTCAAAGGTATTCGATATGATTAAAACAATTATAAGCATGCTTGTTTTATTGTTTTTAAGAACACAATCAATAGCACATTTTTCTACTTCTCCTTGTACTCAGTGCTGGTTAGGCATCTCTAATCTTAACTGTAACAGTCCAAAATATGAAAATTTTGAGTGTCAAGATGATGCTATCAGTGGAAATTCCACACTTGACCTCATGATGGGTCATGGGCCAAACACAGGATCATTAAAACAATTGTGTAAAGGTATCTTCAGGCTAAGTTGTATAAGTAACCTAAATGATTTGTGTTTAGAGTTGTATGACATCTCCAACATACCTCACTGTGCATATGGAAGTATTCCTTAATAAAAACCCCAAAACCAAATACTTTGGTCTCACACATTTCAGATAAGGTATTAGATCTATGTCTATTTTGGATTTAGTTTTATGGATCTTTTTCCCATTTTGGGTTTATTTTATTTTGAGACAAATTCTCTATAGCCATCATCACTGATACTCCAATGTTGGGGTAGATTTGTGCTTTGTATCTCTTGGGCAAATACATAGAAGAAACTGCCACATACTTGCTGTGGCTGTCATATCTAGTACTTCTGTCCTCCGTGCACCAGGGCTCTGGTCTCCTGACGTTGTTGTTTATGCATGCCATGGTCAGCATTGGAACATCGTTATCATCTGAAGGCGGCCAGGGATAGCTTGTAATTTCCTTTTTTAATTATTATTCTTTTTAAGTTTTGAGATTAAATTACATTATTTCATCCTTCCATTGCCTTCCTCCTCATTTGTTATGGGTCTGTTTAGGTTGGTGACTTTTTCTTGATTTAATTTTGGTGGTTTGGCTCAACTTAGAAGTACAACCATATCTTTTAATTTTTCCATCTTAACGGAGTGCAGATTTTAGAGATATTTCCTTACAATATTCTGAATTTCTTTGTTGTCTCTTATAATACTTCCTTGTTCATTTTCTGATTTTCTTAATTTTGGCCATCTCTTTCTTTTGGTTAGTTGGGCCAAAAGTCCATCTTCTCTAAGATTCACTGATCCACTGTTTGTTTTCTTTGTTTCTATTTCATCGATTTCTGCCCTAATTCTTATTATTTGCTGCCGTTGACTGGGTTTGGACTTATTTGTTCTTGTTTTTACAACTTTTTTGCATTCCATCACTAAATCATTTGCTTTTTCTGACTTTTTTTTTTTTTTTTTAATGTAGCACTTAGAGGTGACTTGGAATCGTGACACCTGCTTGCCTCCTGGTCCCAACTAATTGGAGTCCTTTGTTCCATCTTGTTACTCTAGAATAGTTGCCTATGTTTAAAGCTAATATGTGTTTCTTGGAAATAACAGGCAAATGAACTTTGTTTCCTGATCCATTCAGTTAGCCCATGCCTTCTGATTGGAGAATTGAGACCGTTGATATTTAAAACTATTGACATGTGTGTGTTAACTGCATTCATCATGTTGATGTTTGGTGTTGTTTGTGTTCTCAGTTGTACTTTGTGTTTTAATAATTATAACTTGATATTTCTTTTCATAGTCTCTTGATTATGTTCTTTCCTCTCTTCAGCCCAAAACCTATTCTTTAAGGTTTTGTTTGTTAGATATAATTTTTAGGCTTGTTTTTAATATTGGAAACTTTCTCTCCTTCGATTGTGGCAGGTAGTTTTGCGGGTATATTAGTTTAGGTTGACAATCATGGTCTTTTGGAACTTGAAATACATTGCTCCAGGTTCTTCTTGCTTTCAATGTTTCCATTGACAACTCAGCTGCTATTCTGATGGGCTTTCCTTTGTATGTGACCTGTGGCTTTGCTCTTGCAGTTTTCAATATACTTCCTCTGTTATGTATACTTAGTCTTTTAACAATGACATGCTTCAAGGATTTTCTTTCCTAGTCTTGTCGATTTGGTGTTCTGCATGCTTCTTGTATCTGTATGGGTATGTCTTTCCTTGTTTTGGGGAAGTTTTCTTCTATGATCTTGTTGAAGATCTGATGTATGCCACTGACCTGGGATTCCTCTCCCCCATCTCTTTCTCTAATCCAAAGATTTGTTTTCTCCATGGTGCCCACATTTCATGTATATTCTCTTCCTGTATTAAATTTTTTTGTATTTTTTTGCTTATTTGGTCTAGATCCTCTATACCTTTATACTCTATCTTGTCTTTGATCCACTCTACCTGGAGGTTTCCCTTTGAGTTTTCTAGTTGAGGTATCGAGTTTTTCAATTCCATCTTCATTTCAGGTTGAGTCCTCTTCAATGTTTTTATGTCCTTATTGAATTCTATTCTCAATACCTGGATCATCTTTGTCATTTCTCTCAGCCTTATGTTTGTGATTTCTTGAGCATCACTCTGGTGTTTATTCTCCTTAAACTTCTTTCCCTTTTCATTGAGTTGTTTGTAAGTTTCTTCTTTAAACTCTTTGAGTTCTTTGATGAAGTTTTTGATTGTTGTTTTAAAATCTGTGTCCTGGGGGTTCATGTAGGTGATTCTCACTGGAATGCATTTATATAGGACCCAGTTTTAGGGAGAAAATATTGGCTTGATCTTTCACCCTGTTGGTATTTTTGCAATGAGACCTGAGCTTATGCACATTTTGTTAGTTCTAAGTCTGATATGGACAGAGCAGTATAGGGTCGAAGAGAGGGTATATGTGCAGGGACACTGTTGTCAAGTATCAGATGAAGAAACAGAAGCCCACCACCCAGCTGCAAAGCCCCATTTATAGTCTCCTTGGGAGCAAACTGAAGTGATGGTTGGCTGGGTGCTTTTCAGGAAAGGAATGTCTTCCCTTAGTGACCAAGCTTGGGCAAGACCTGGATAAGTACTGCATTTGTTTATCTTTTAAATTTTTATTTTTTTGGTTTTTTGAGATGGGGTTTCTCTGTTGTAATGCTGGCTGCTGTTTATTTTTTAAAATGGTCTTGGATGAGGTCTTGCTGTATAGCCTGTGTTGGCCTAGGATGCCCAGTGGCCCTTCTGCCTTGGCCTCCTCTGTCTGGGACTACAGGAGTGACCTCAGCAGTCTATTTACACAGCAACTGCCTGTTTGGAGCGATGAAGCTAAGAGCTTGTAAGGAAGGCTGAAAAACAATGAAGGAGGCAGAACTTTAAGATGGGGGAAGAGGTGCCTAATAATCCTATCTTTGCTCAGAGGCTAGTGATTGATTTATCTTCCTGTAGTTAAAATCTGATTAATTTAAACTTAATAGGAAAGTGTTTAGGCTGCAGGAAGGAGGTCTGTTCTCATTCTTTGATCCTGCTTCAGGAATTCCTGCCTGCTTAGCCTTTCCTGGATCCTTCTAATCTGGTCATTATTAAAAAGGATTTTGAGGGCTGTGACTAGTACTCAGATATAGAGTGCCTTTCCAGCGGCAAGCACACTGCCCTGGGGCTCATTCTGGGTGCATGTGGGGCAGGGGTGGGGTAGTGGTAGTATCAACTCGAACTTCCACACCAGAAAAGCCAATGGTCTGAAGTGGAAGTCTGGGACTGAGTGTGACCGCAGTGAGGGTGTTTGTCCTTCTCAGCCACCGTCCCTTGCTATCACTGAGAAATTTTCCATGCTGGTGGCTCCTGCTCTCCTAGAGCAGAGGGAGATGACCGCATTCTTCTACAAAGGATTCACTGTCACCCTTGGGGAAATTGGCTTTTGGGAAGGGTCCGAGGGGCTTTGGTTTCCCCTTTGGGGTCCAGAGAACACTGAGGTAAGTGCACTGACTTCAGTGCCGGGATGGAAGGTCTGTGGTGGCATTAGAAGTCAGGGGGGAGCAGCTTTTCTCTGACATGTGTGCTTGGGGCTAGAAAGAGACACTTACCTGATTCCATTTCATCCCATAGTGATTCTCAAAACCTGGGGCTGAGGAAAACACTCCTGGCAGCCCACGGTGCCAAAGAGAGCCTAACTCAAGGAGAGCTCTTGATACATCAGAATGTAAATAATTTACTCCACTCACTCATTCGGCTGGGTGGGGTAGGGAAGATTAATGGGCAGTTTGAAAGAAAGTTCAGTTAAAACTGTGGCCACCCTCATGTCCTGGAAGCAAGAGCTGGCTTCGTCTAAACAAAAGGGGCGACTCCCCATCTGGCTAGGACCGGAGACCACACAGTGGCTGAGAACTGCCCATCTCTGGCTCGCTCTCCCATTTGCGGAGCAAAAGGAGATGCTCTCGAGGAGGCGGGGGGGGGGGGTCACCGAGTTTTTTGTTACAAGCTTTCAGAAAGGAATGAACTTAAAACTAGTCTTAAGTGTTACAGTGACAAATATTTAACGTCGCCTCTAAGATTTATGGCACTTCTGTCTCCTCCTTTGAAAGCTTTTAGTTCAGTGGCGAAGATTACCAGGGGCCTTGCCCATTGAGAGGAGGCTCTTTAAGTTGTTTGATCGGGTCAGCACCACCTGGGGAGGCTGCACAAGGCTCTCTCATGGCTAACCACCCCCCTCCCCAGTCTGAGCACAGCATCCATTGTGGCTGGCCCACCGAGGCCAATGCTAGGCATAGAAGTGCTTCTGCCATCTTCTCGGCGGGTGTCTCGTGCCTCTACATCCGTGATGTGAGGCTGTACACGGAGAGGGCTGAGGCCATGTCCACAGGTCCTGCAGAACCACAGGTGCTAGCGCCCATATTCACTGATACTCTGGAGGCACACATGTTGTGTTGGGATACCCATCCACAATAGTGAGATTCGCAGTGAATGAGGGCTGCCTCATTGCCCTTTGATACGTACATTTTGACTATGAGAGCCCAAGTGGCTTGACCACAGGAAACAGAGTCTCCTGAAAGTATGCACAGCTACTTGCCACCGGCTGCTGGGTACCATGCTATGTTGCCGCTCTAATATGTCTGCTGCTACTGAGCATTTGAGGTCATATCAGCCGCTAGTGACCCACTCCCTCCACCCGACCTTGAGAGCTGTGGGATAGCAAGTTGGGCTGGCTTTCTGCCTCCTATCCCAAGAGATGGATCATGGCTCATGCAACTCTCTGACCAGGCAAATTCTAGGTGAGAATCTGGGCCACTTTCTTGTTCCATGTCATGAAAATACATTCCAATTTTTGTTGTATGCTTTGGACAAGACAGATACAACTCTAAGCATTCTGTGTGCATCATTCCATCAACCTCCACAGAGCCTCTGGGAGGTATGTGAATAATCCCAGTTTACAGAATGGAAAATTGAATGAAGCACTGAGAGATTCTGTGGCTCATTCAAGGGCTAGAAAATGCAGGGAGGGGTCCTAATCCAGGCTACTGTAATTTGAGGACTCTTAACCACTATATATTATTTTTTTTCATTCCTTACTAGGAAGCTACAGGTACCTTTCTGCTTAAAGTTCAAACCCTATATCTAGATATCCCCAAAGGGTGAAGGAAGTCCCTTTTAGAAACCTTTGCTCTGGATCAGTGACTGTGGACCCAGAAGGTTGTCTGTGGGCTCAGAGAGATGTGTATGAAGCATGTGCAGTGTTATTTTACAGAAGAGACGTGAGCGTCTGTAGATTTGGGTACCCAAGGGGCTCTTCAAACCACTATCTTACAGGATAATGTTCATGTGTGTGCATGTGTGTATGCATGTACGTGTGCATATGTGTGGGTGCATGTATGTATTTTAAACTCATCTTTATTCTTGAAAATGAACTAAGCTGGACTTTCTTGCTAAGTATTTTACTTCCTTCAGAACTTTTTTAGTGTTTTGTGGGCTCCGGTGGTGACTTTTAATCTTATAAAATTGGAAGCCTCTGACTTTTTCTCCTGTGCAGAAGCATTATTTCTTGTTAGTGTATTTAGAGACTATCTCTCTCTCCTTGAAGTAAAATGGTTATTGAGGTGACATCTTGATTCCAATCATTTCCTGTCACTTGTTTTCTATACATATGTGCTTAAAATGCAAATTCTATGTTTTAGGCTTCTTATTGTCATCATTATTATTAACAGCACTGGGGACTAAACTCAGGGCCTCGTGTATCTGGGCAAACACTCTCTCACTGAGTGTAATTTCACCCTGTTTTATACATTTTATGTTTTACTCTGAGGCAGGGTTTTGCTAAGTCACCTGGATTGGCCTTGAATTCTTGGTCCTCCTGCCCGGCTTCCCGGGGATCGGGAATTACCAGCCTATGCCTCTAGGCTCGCCACTTCTTTTCTTTTCTTTTTTTTTCATTCATTTTCTCTCTCTCTCCCTCTCTCTCTCTCTCTCTCTCTCTCTCTCTCTCTATATATATATATATATATATATATATATATATGTTATATTGCTGAGGTTTTTTTTCTTTCCCACATTGAGGACTCTGTTATCAGAGGCTCAGTTAGCTGTACGCTGGGTCTCTGACATGTTCTGTGTTGCTTGCTCACTCTGCAATTGTTTTAGTCTGTTGTCTGTCCTACTCATTGAGTCAAGTCCCTCCTCTGTGGCATCAACTTAGCATTTCTTTCAACTCTATATTTATTTTCACCCATTTTTTTTTTTTTCCTGTATTCTGGTTGTATGAGCGCGAGGCCAGGGCAGCCAGTGAGGAAGAACTCAGCCTTTAGCGGAGAATTTGGGATTTCCTGATACCGTGCATATGACCCATGCTAGATGCTCTATCCGTAGATCTGCCCCTTTAGTTTCTCTATAGATTTGTAGTGTGTTAGGCAAAGCTTCTCTAATTCTACTCTGTTCATCTATTTATGTCATTCTGTCACATTGCTTCAATGTCATAGCTTATGTCAACAAACACTTTCATATGCTGTTTGATATAAAATGTTACATAGCATACAAACACACACTGTAATGTATTATGTGTGGCACTGTATCAGTACATTAGCTTATTATAAATATATGTTAGTATATATGGGGTAACCTCTGTTTTTCTGCTAGATTTTTCTCTCTATATTTCTTTCTTTTTCTTTTTTGTGTTTGTGTTTACATTTTCGGGGGAAACTCTAGTATCATTGAATTATCAAAAAATCTTCACCATTTTTTTGGAGCTGATTAATTTTTAAAATAATATGAGAATCAGCATGTTAACTCTTACAATCAAGGCCAGTACACACTCCCCTTGGTTAATTAACTTCATGTGTGTACCGTGTACTGATTTGAAGTTCCTAAGCCCTTAATATTTCTTGCTTTTGTAAATATTAATCTTTCCCTTAATTTTTAACTATTTGCTGGTGTGTAGGGATCAAAATGGTGAGTATGCAAAATTATTATTAGTGAATAATGATGGCTTTAATAACTATGTAGCTCCCCCCTCTTCAATTTTGAAGGGGGTTATCCTATTGTTCCTAATAATTTTGTCTCGTTTATAAACATGCACATTTTGTAATAAATTTGAGGAATGTCTGCAGTGACAAGGACTCTTCTAGAACAATACTAAGCGGATCCCACAACTTTTTCCCAGTGCTCAGTGGCTTGCCTTGCAGCACAGGCAGCTCTGCTTGCTCACTCTAAGCTGCTGGCAGGCCTCCAGTGCTGAATGCCCCAAGCCAACCTGGCTTGCCTGGCCCCAGGCTTCAGATTGGATCCAGGTACTAAGTTTGATTTCCTCTTGATGCATTTTGTGTTTACATCCAGAAATGTGCTTCTGTGGGAGTATTAAAGCCAAGATGAGTCTGTGGTTACCTGGGACTCACAGCATCTGGATTGACTTTTGCCAGGACACTCACCGCTGCTTCACAGACGTGCTGCCCAGACATGCTCTGCAGACTCTGGCAGATGCTGGCTGGCTTGTTGACTTCCTAGTAATTTCTCAGACTTTCTTGGGTTCCATTGACTCACAGGAGACTATCCCTGCTGCCTCCCCTTGCTGAGAGGGCCACATCCCTTAGCCGGGGCTTCCATGGAGTCACTGGGAGTTGTGTTCAAATGCCTGATTCTCATTCAGCAGGTCCAAGATGGAGCCTCAGAGACTGCATTTTTCCCCCACCACCTCTCGACAGTTTCTGCTTTTAGTAGGAAAGCGTAGCTCACAGGAAGCTTTGATTTTTTTTACCCCCTTTAAAAGATTAATTTCTAAAGGCAGCAGACAGGGACAAAAAAAAGGGAAAAGGGCTAGGCAAGGCCAGGGGTATATCTGTGTCTACTGTTTATCAGGTATGCGTTCATCGGCTTGGTTTCCACCTACTGGGAAGCCAGGAAGATTCATTGTCATAATGGAAATGAGATACTTTGCCTAAAGCATCCAAGTGATGGTATCACCATGTGTGAACAATCACCAGCATTTCCTAGATAGCTTATTGCCACCAAAACAACAGCATTAACAGACAGCCATAAAGTCAAAATCAAAAGAATCACTGCTATAGATGCTAACATGTACTGACATATGTTAGACATTTTAGTTTTTGCTCAGTTTGATAAGGCTCGGCAAGCAAACAGCTATGCCTTCTAAATGGGTCACATGGAGGGACTGTCACTGTGCTTATGCCACTGCTGTTGATGTTGCTAGTATTACCTGAAGTGAAACAGGATGGGTTGTATTTGTGTTTGCATCAATCTGATGCACTTCAAGCTGTGAGGAGAACAGACTCTACATTCAATTTATTTTAAGCCCAAAGGAAAAGGTCCTGTTACTTAACAGGGAGTCTTGGGTTGGGTTGCTCTGAGGTTGGTTGACTTGAAGTCTGGGAAAGTCCTCCCTCAACCCCTTATTACCCCCAAAAGACTAGCTGTTTTGTCCCCTTAGCCAAAGCTGGCTCACATGCCCATTTCTTTCTAAGCTAGTTCCACCGGCAGAAGGAACTGAGAATGCCATGCTTCTCTGAAAAATTCATTCTGGAACTTAATTGGGCATCCTCCTAGGAAAGACAGAGGCCAGAACCCAGTCAGAGTTCAGCATTCCAGGAGGAGGTGGGGCTTACGCTGACAATGTGAGCAGGTAAATAGGAGGGGTGCCGATGGATGAGATCTTGATGCTGGCAAGAGACTTTAGATTTCTCACCTAAGACAGCACTCCCTTTGTTTTGTAGCTACTTCAAATATTGTTTGTATCTCTTCTGTTTATATTTTTGACACCATTGAAAAAACACCTGGCAGAACCTGAGGGAGGAAAGCTTTGGCTCACGGATTCAGAGGTATCTCCCCAGTCCATCAGGGGAAAGAGAGTGTGATGAGCACATCATGTTTGCCAGGAAGCAAAGAAAAGGGAGTATGGAAGAAGTCAGGACAAGATAAATCTCTTAAGGTCATGGCCCCAGTGACCTGCTCCTAGTTAGGATGCATCTTACCTTGTGCCACTGTCAGCAATGCCCACATAATATGAATCTATAAGGAGATGAATGCACTGGTTCGGTCAGAGCCCTTGGACTCCGTGTGTGGAAGCTATCATAGACACACACAGAAATGTGCTTTACTGATCCAGTAAAACTGACAAGACTGACCATCATCGGGGGAACTAATTTAAGCACTTTGACTTCCGTTCTCATTGGCCCTTGCCTATATCCCAGCAATAAGTTGAATGAGGCTTTAGTGTCAATTGCACCAATTGTAGAGAGTATATCAGCCTTAGTTCTCGAGACTTGGGGTGACTGTTAGCTAGGGAGTGAGGACACTTCCAAGCCTTTGTCTTGTTGGCATATTTGAGTCTTTTCTCACCCTACAATTCAACTCATGTTGAGCATGCTGACATTCCTCACCTGAGTCTTCTATTTCATCACCATACTCTTAAAAACTATCATCTTGACATTGTTGAGAACATGTCAGGAGCATGTTGTCACAAGTGCCTGCATCACCAGAAGACACCCCCCACCCCCAGACACTAAAGGCCACACCCCAAATCTTTCAGGCAAATATGAGAAATTTAAGGTTTTTAAATACTACATTTTGGAGTCACTAATATGATGACCCATTTAGTGTGAACTCTGGGCAAGTCAGTCATTCCCCCTTGAGTCCAAAGCTTAGATAAGGCCACATCCAGAGAGATTTAAGACATGACTTGCTACTTGATTCCAGAATAGTTCACCTTTGTTCATTGACATTTAAAAATAGAGAGGGGATAAGAGGACACAGGTGCTATGAAGGGAGAAATGAGAAAAATGGAGTGGAGGAAGCTTTATCTGGGGAGCAGGGAGGAGGTAATACTGAGGAAGTAAATGGGAAGAGGGATAAAGAATGTTAAACATGATTTGAAAAGCCATAGGGAGACATATTATTTTATGTTTACTTAAATTTGCATATTATATGTGTGTTTTAAATGAAGTTATGCCTTGTGGGGTGATAGTGCTTCCCACAAGAGCCATAGACTGTGTAACCAAAACCCCATCGCCAGACATGGGAAACTCCCTTTGAGCTGTTGGTCAGGGGGATCCAAGAGACTCACAACGCAATATATTGTTATTGCAAAGGCTATTATCATTGCTCTTGAGTGCTTCTTAGAACTCAAGTTAAGACCCACATACATCAGACAGGACGTGGAGGAATCAAGCTAGAACTGACCTGAAAGCCTCTCCCTGAGGACTAGCACTCATGTACTGAAAGGTGCTATGCAAGCTGCTAAGGAGGAAAGCAATCAATAGTCCCACCCACCTGTGACACCTACAAACCACAATAATGACCAGCACAGCAGGATATCCCCAAGGGTGCAATAGTGGCTCTTGTATCTTGGTGATAACCATCAATCACTTAATTGGACTCAAGGCCTGCCCAATAGAAAGGAACCCATGCTTATAGTAGCAAGGAACTATATACATGCTGGAGAGATCATGGACCATAGACAAGAACCTACTACTGCCATTTTCCTAAACCACAATAATCTCCAACTGTGACCTAAATATTTATTCTTATACCCACAGGTAAGTGTAGCTCTGACCTATCATGAAAGAACCTAGTTTGAGGACCAGGATGTCTGTTGTGAGACAGTGTCTTCTATATGTGACAGAGGCACTATACTAACGAAATCTTAACAATATAGCTGCCTAAAGAAGACCTGCACAATGACAATTGCCTTATGTTTCTTTTGCTGTGATGAAACACCATGACAGAAAGCAACTTGGGGAGGAAGGGGTTTATTTCACCTTACATTTCTGTAGTCCATTATGAAGGGAATCAGGGAGGGAACTCCAGCAGGAACTGAATCAGAGACCTGGAGGAATGCTGCTTACTGTCTTGCTCTCCATGGCTCATTTAGTTAGCTTTTTTTTATACAACTCAGGACCACTTACCCAAGGGTGGTTCTGCCCACAGTGAGCTGGGCCCTCCCATATCCATCAAGAAAATGCCCCATAGACGTATCTACAGACAAATCTGGTAGAGACATTTTCTCAGTTGAGATTTCCTCTTCTCAGATGACTGGAGCTTATGTCACGTTGACAAAAAACTAACTAGCACAACATCCTTCTGTGGATGGGGGAAATCTCATAAGGCCTCATCTTTAGAGGAGGAGCCACAGGCCACAGAGAAGAAGTGTCTTAGTGTTTCTATTGCTGGGAAGAGACACTAGGACTATGGCAACTCTTATAGAGGAAAACATTAAATGTGACTTAGCATTTAGAGGTTTAGTTCATTGTCATCATGGCAGGAAGCATGGCAACATGCAGGCAGACATGGTGCTGGAGAGGCAGCTGAGAGTTCTACAACTGGAATGACAAGCAGCAGGAAGAGAGTGTGAGCTGCTGGGTCTGGCTTGAGCTTCTGAAACCTCCATTCTCTCCCCCAGTGACACACTTCCTCCAACAAGGCCACACTTCTCATGACAAAGCCACACCTCCTAATAGTACAAATCCTTATGAGCCAATGGGGGCCATTTTTTTCATTCAAACCACCACAGGAAGAATCAGTTTGCTTCAAGGACAGGGAGGTTACCCAATCCCAAGTGGTCAGCTCTAAACACATGTACATAAGGGACTCATCTGGTTGTATTCACGTGTGCACGCATATGTGCATGTACATGTGTGAGTGCACACGTGCACAACAATAATAATTAAAGAAGAAGAGTTCATTAATTGGAGAGGTTGGGATATGGGAAGAGTTGGAGGGACAGAAGATGGGGTGGAAAGTATGTTAATACAGTATTTATGTATGAAATTCTGAAAAATTAATAAAATAAATGTAATAGTTTCACATATTCATGTCTTGCTCAGTCTTTTGGGAGCTTCCAAAGCAGTCTCTGGTCTATTGTAAGATAGTAGAGACATGGTGTAGACACACCCTTCACTGTTGTGGCATGTAACCATGTAAAGTGATCATTGTTCAAAAGGCCAGCATTAAAATTCTTGACTTTGACCAATAGCAAGTTTATTTTCCAAGAATCATTACTTAAAAAAAATTGTCACATCAAGAGATTTCTGCTAATAGACGTATTATTTACTCTGCTTTTTGGACCTTCTCAGCCTTTCCCCATTCACATCCTTGACTCTCTGTGAAGGAAGCCACCTCTGAGGCTGTTGAGATTGGCTCAGGGGCGAAGAACATGTATTGATATTACAGATGACCCAAGATCAATTCCCAGCACCCATACCAGGTAGCTCACACTCCTGAGAGTCTGGTGGCCTTTACTCCCTGGGTACCTGCAGTCATGTGCCCATACACTTACACAGGCACAAAGGCATAGAACACACATGCATGCACATAATTAAAAGTAGAAATAAAAACTTAAACAGAACACTGTCCCTGAAGATAAGGGGAACAAGGGCTGGCAGTGTCTGTTAGAAAAACCTTGGCTGTTTGAGGTCTATGGAAACCATAAGAAACACTACTGTTAGTGTTTGCAGCCTCCATGGCTGTGTGTAGGTGTCTGTCACCGGTAGTGGGCCAAGTCTCCACTGTGCTTTGTGCTGTCTGCTCAGAAGAGCTGTACCACATGGCGAAGAAGCCACTCAGGTGAGGGGAAGCTGGAGGATGTGTCTTTCTACCTATGTTGCTTGTGTTTCAAGCTCACCACAGTACTGTTTACAGTTTTTCTGTGCAGAAGCTTTTACCCAGAATTCCTGATGCCCATGAACAAAAGTCAAGTAAACTGGCTTAATGGGGAGGGACAGTAACCCTTCACATGGAACATAAATGAGAGCCCACATATATTTTACCACAAACCACTTTCCTTGGGAAGGAAACTTGCTGAACTACAGACCGGAGCAGCAACTCTCTAGACTAACTCTAGACCTTTGATTTGCTTGCTTCCCACAGAGCTCGAAACCTGCATTTTAAGCTCAAAATGACACAGGTGGATCCAAGGTGAGTTCTCAGACCAATCCAGTTTGAAGCACATTGCCCTGAGTCATAGGCTTGAAACCCAGCATAGGAATGAGAGCTCCTCCCTGGAATGGATCTTCTACACAGGGCTCAGTGTAAACACATGCTGGTTCCTCGCAGACCTGAAAAGTTTGATGGCTCAGGTAGTCAGAGCAGAGGAGGGTGCACAGAGGTTCATCATCTGCTCAAGGATTCACTGATATCATCTGTCTTCTCCCAGCGTTATGCAGTCTCCCTGGATCCAAAGTCCATGCACTCCGGGACCACTCCCACTTAAATAAGTGATCTGCCAGTCCCCGAGCTAGACTCTGAACATAGAATGATAAATGATGTACTCTTTTTTTTCCCCATAACATATTCTAGTTTGTTATGAGGGCTAGTTTCTCTCTCTGCTTCCTAATGTTGGAAAATCAGTTTGTTGAAAAAAAAATAGTGCTATGCAGGGTCAGAATTATGAATAATCTGGGGATTTTTCTCTGGTGCTGAGACGCGACAGTTTGATGCCTGAATTGCCTTGGCATCTGTGAAGAACATAGTGACCCACATAGTTTGCATTCTGGGGAATTTAGAGGGTGCTCCCTTTTTTCCCATCCAACATGTGGCTTTTCTTTATGACCCTGAAAGTCTTTGGGGAATTCCTGACCTCCAGTATTATAGCTGAGCTAAATAATATGGCTGGCATCAAAGTCCCCTGCAATAAAAGTGCTGTATAAACAAGTTGAGTTTTGGTAGACAGATCAATGAAGGCCTTGCTAGGTCCATTGGCCACACTACAGTGGGGCCCCAAGCCTCATAATGACCGTAATGTTGACTATATGATAGATCAGCAATGCATCAGGAACTTACCTATGTGGCTGAAGGCACCTACGGCTTTATAATAACTCTCCCTGTTTTATTAAAGAAAAAAAAGAAGAGGGAAGTCAGGCTTGGTGGGGGAGGCACCCAACTAGAACACAACTGAGTCAAAATCTCAAGGCTGTGTGCTTAAGCACATTCCCCATGTTGCCTTTTGTTCATCCATCTTGGGAAACTGTATTTTAGGATGGGATGCTTATGCAGACTACTGTGGTGGAAGAGGTAATGTGCTCCAACCTTGTCGCATTGTAGAAATGGAGCAGGCATCATTCTGTGCACACTGAATCTGTCTGTTCCTTGAATTCCATCATAGGAGGGTGCTCTGGGCAGCAGAGGAAAAGTCAAAGCTCTCTCTTGCTTATAGGGCCAAGTGCTAGCTCCTCAGATACCCACACCTCGCTCCTTACTTCCCAACTCTCTCCTCCACTGTATGTATGTATGTATGTATGTATGCATGTAATAGTTGAGATCGTCCCTGAGGCCTACTCATGCTAAGCCTATGTTCTAAGATATTCCCCAGTCCCTCCTCCCCACCCTCCTCCTTTACACACATGTGAGTCTCCTGCTGTCTGAGTTGATCATGGACATTTTCAATCTTTGTTACTGAGTAAAACTTCCATGTAGGGCAACTTATTTTTTACTTCATGAAAAGCAGTATCATATGCTGTCCATAAGAAAATTCATGTCTAGTTCAATTGTAAAGCAATATCCACTAAAAGAAGGCTGAAGGAAAATTTATTAGTGCCTTGGGCTACCATAACAAAATACTACAGACCCGATGGCTCAGGAAGGGGAAATCTATTTCTCCTTGTTCCTGGGGCTGGGAGTCTGAGACCAGCATGTTACCAGGTAGAGGTTCTCCTGAGGCTGGTCATCCTGGCTTACAGTCACCAGCTCCTCCCTGCACCCTCACAGGACCTTTGCTCTGGGAGGGGGGCCCTACTGCCTGTCTTAATCTTATAAGGATACTGGAGAGATTGGATTAGGGTCCGTAATAGGGACTTTATTTTAACTTAATTACCCACTTAAAGACCAAGTTCAGCTGCATTCTGAGGTACAGAGGGCAAAACTTCAGCATATGGATTTTGAGGGGACCCAATTCAGCCCATGAGAATCAGGAGATAAAGGAAAGCTTACCAAGCACACGGTGGTTCTCGGTGTCTAAGGCCCTCAGGTGTGCCTTACCTTGTAGGTGGTTTTCTCCCTTCATCTTAATTTCTTTTTTATCTGACTCCTGTCTCCTGGGCATGAGTCTGAGATTCTCTTTTTATGTAAAGACACCATTCATACCAGACTACGACCTACTCTGACACTTCCTGCTCAGGGCTCCATCACAGGGAATCCCCTGTCGTCCATACTGCTGCTCATTAGAACTACACTCTTCTTTCTTTCAGGCTCCTCTTCACCTAAGACAGCATGGTGAAGCACCATTGCCAGAATTTTTTTTTTTTTAATAAAAGGGGGGTGGGAGAAGAGTTCAGGAGGGGAGGAGAGACCTGGTTTTAATTTGGTTGCCTCTGTCAAGATCCTACTTGTGTACAGCTCGATACTAAGAGGTACCAGGGATTGGGATTTCAATGTATCTTTTAGGGGCAGGACATAACTCAACCAAAAACAGAGAATGTGACTTGGGAGGTTGGAAGTGGGACATTAAGGAGATTGAATTTGGTGCATCTTGTTTCAGCTCTTAAGCTAGAGTGGGCTGTATTTCACAACCATAGCAACAGCAGCAAACAGGAAGTGAGCTGGACCTCCAGCCTGCTCCTGCAGGTGCAGTGCTGTGATTTGGATGGGAATGCTCCAAGGTCTGTGTGTTACAGATGGTTTGGTCCCCTGAGGGAATGGTAGAAGGTGCTGTTGTCCTCTGAGAAGGAACATAAGAAAGATGAGTCCTAGTGGGAATTCCTTAGAGTACTGGGAACTTGTATTTACTAGAATCTCTCCACTCCTATCCTTTCCATTCCCCTCCCCTCCCCCGTTCCCTCCCCTTCCCTCCCCTCCCCTCTTTTCCTCTCCCCTCCCCTCCCCTCTCCTTTCCTCTCCTCTCTCCCCTCCCCTCCCTTCTCCTTTCCTCTCCTCTCTCCCCTCCCCTCCCCTCCCCTCCCCTCCCCTCCCCTCCCCTCCCCTCCCCTCTCCTCCCCTCCTCTCCTCTCCTCTCCTCTCCTCTCCTCTCCTCTCCTCTGCTCTTCTCTCTCCTCGCCAAAGAAGGATGGCTTTTTCTGAGAATTTGGTATCTGTGAGTCTTGGAAGGCATAAAAGTCCAGGCAATTTGAGGACTTGGATCAGGAGAGAAAAGACCTTTAGTGAGCTATATAGTGGCCAATAGATTATATTAGACTAGCAGTTCTTAATCTATGGGTTGTGACCCCTTTGGGGGTCGAATGACCCTTTCACAGGGTCACCCAAGGCCATCTGCATATCAGATATTTACATTACAATTTATAACAGTAGCAAAATTACAGTTGTGAAGTAGCAACAAAAATAATTTTATGGTTGGGGGGGTCACCACATGAAGAACTGTATTAAAGGTTCGCAGTGTTAGCAGTGTTAAGAAGGTTGAAAACCACTGTGTTAGATATTGGTTGTGTTTTCAAGATGGTAAGTTAGGAGGCAGTGTAATCGAGTTTGTATCATAGAATGGGCACCTCTGTTGTAGATGTGTGGCTGGAGGTTTGTGAATGAAAATGAACTGTGAAACCTCACATGGCTACTCCCCAGTGAAGCCCACAGGCTAACAGCTTTGAGTTGAGGGTGAGAAGTACAGAGGAATATGGATTTCCTGGTGTGATCATTTAAGAAGTACCGGAGGTGACAGCTAGGTAGACTTCTACAGGATCTCAGACTTATGGAGGTTTAACTTAAGATCTTGACTTTACAGTGGGACAGAAGTGTTCTCATACACCTCATAATGAAATATATTATGTAAACTATACAACACTTCATTACAAAGTGGGCTTGTGTAAGATGAGCTCTAAAACATTTTTGCATTCATTTATTTTATGCATATATGTATCTGTGTGTGTGCAGGTGTGCACCTACCATGGCATACATCAGAGGACAACTTGCAGGAGTTGGTTCGCTCTTTCCATCAAGTGGTTTTTGGGGAATTGAATTCAGGTCATTCTTGGTGGCAAGCACCTTTATCCACTGAGACAGTTTGCCAGTCCATGTAAGATGATTTTGCTCATCTGTAGAACAACATAAGTATTCTGAATGAGCTTAAAGCAGGCAAGACTAATCCAGGTTTGGTTATTTTGAGGCTGGCTATATAAAATGCAGTTCTGACATATGGCAGCTTTCCAACATGTGACGGTTCATCAGCCTTTGTGAGTTGAGGAGTGTCTGTTGCCTTGAAGAGATTTTTGAGAATGTGAGTCTATGTGGGACAGAGATTTGGACATGGGATCCTTGGAGGGGAGATTTGGCAGGGGTGAGAGTGGGGCACCCAGGACTCAAGGTTAGCATGTAGTCACTGAGAGTTATGCATATGACTGAGGTCTCTGGGGAGAAGCATCATGAAGAAAAGAGGGCCTGAGACTAGCCTTGAGGTGTCACAACAAGCCTGCCATAAAGCACAGAGAAGGAAAGCTGAAGTGGGGTTGGCCATATCATAATGACTGGAAACAGTACCCTGAGAAGAGGGATTTGGTTACTGGGTCACATCAGCTGAGGGATGACTTAGCTACCTGCAGGCAATTAGTGACCCCAGAGCTTCTCCCATGAAGTATGCAGTTGTCAACACAGTGTTGAGAAGGGCTGGGAGGTACACAGGCTTGAGAGGCAGAGTTGTTCAGGCTACTGGGGATGAGAGCAGCGGGAGGAGGGAGTGAGACCAATGGAGACTTTAAGGACAAGAGGGACTCAAGCATTTTCAATCAGTTTTCAGTGAATATATTCCACCAGGGAGAGTGAGGTTGACAAAGGAAAGAGAAGGAATTATTGAAATATTTTTTTGTACACAGAGGAGGCATTTGTCTGTGTCCTCACCACAAGGGTACACTTTGATACAGATCTGGTATTTCAAGTGGGCTTAAAAACAGTGTGGCTTGTGCTGGGTGAGATGGAGACACCCCCTCCCTCATTCCTAGCCTTGCTTACTTTGCTGTTACACAGCACAAAGTCTTCCAATTCAGTTGTAGACAGAGACACTGTTGGTATTCATCCCTCAGAAGATGAATTAATTTTAAAATAGATCTCATTTTAGATCCAAAGACTATTATGCTATCAGCGCACTAGAAATAGTTGTGGCTCTCTGGGTTCACTGGAGTCTTAACAGTAGGATTCATGTTTCCAGAATGGCTGTGGCCTGCACCGATATCCGACACACACTCCATCCCAGGGTTACCTGATTAAAAATGCCGAGTTCCACAAAGAAACAGCTCTAAGGACACAGGGGTCTCAGAGCCTCGGAATCTTCAGAAAAGCTGTCATGGCAAAATGAAATTTGGAATCTTAGCGATGGCACCATGCTGGGGAATTTACATTCTATCAGGAGCAGGACTAAGCTGACAGGAATAATCGACAACTGTGGTGATGACTCCCGTGGTCCTAGGGAGTGATGTTAGAAAATATAATAAACATTTTCCGAACCTCAGAGCTTTTATTGCCCGTCTATTCGCAGAGACTGTCAGTGCGTTATTACGTGGTTTTTTTGATGTGCTTCGGTCCCCCAGATGCTGATCACCATCACCCCAAAGCACTCAGAGCAATCACTGTGTCAGATGCATTTAAAGAAATTCCCTTATTTTACCTGGAGAAGGTAAACGGCTAGGAGTGCAGCTCAGGCATTAGAGTGTTTGCCTGACAGTCTAGGCTCAACTGCTAGCTCTGAGAAGCAGAAAAGAACACATTGCTTATTTAACCATCATATATACTGTGGATAAGTAGCAGAGTTTGGAGATAGACCTGGGCAGATGACTCTGGGTCTTCATATTATACCCCCTTGTTTTACCGCATAGAAATGAAGGGTTTTTAGGTTTTGTTCTCAGAAGGCTGAATATCTGGTTGGAAATATATGATGAATACACTCATAACTTTAGGCTGAGTTTGTTCAGTGAATTAGGAAGGTCACAGAGCTTAAGAAAACAAGGAGTTAATACAGGGGTTCAGAGGGGCAGCTGGCATAGCTGCTTCTCCATCTGTCTGATTGAGATGTGTACAGAGGAGCTCCAAAGTAGGAGGAATGGCAAGACAAAGTCACTGTCAGGATAGAAGGATGTTTTAGGCAAAACAGGCAGCCAATGAGTCTGATAAATACTAGAAAGTCTATGTCAGAGAACAAGGTGCTAAACAGACTAGTTAATTAATTATGGCTCCAAACATGAGTGGGCAAAATGATAGTTGTCTTAGTAACAGGAAATGGCAGGTCAGGGAAATGAACTGATTTGGGAGAAGGTAAGCAGATGAATTTGTCTTTAAATGCACATAAACTGGGCCTGGAGAGATGGCTCAGCAGTTAAGAGCACTGGTTGCTCTTCTCGAAGACACAAGTTCAATATCCAGCACCCACATAGGGGTTCACACTCATCTGTTACTCCGGTCCCAGGGGATCTGATGCCCTTTTCTGGCCTTCTTGGGAACTGCACACATGTGGTACACAGATAAACTACATATAAAATAATAAAAAGACGTATCTGTCTGTCTTTCTACCTATCTACCTATCTACCTACCTAGCTAGCTAGCTAGCTAGCTATACTAAATCTGTCAAATCTCAGTGGAAATTGGATGATTTTCAAAAATGGACTCCTTTATTTTTGAGCTACAGCATAGCCCTGTTTTCTATTCTCCTATTCTATTCTATTCTATTCTCTATTTGGCTTCTTTACAGCAAGCACAATTTTGATTCCTTTAACTTTTAAATAACTTTGGAAGTCAGGCAGTGTAAGTCTTCCAGTTCATCAAGGCTGTTGTGGCTACTCTGTAAGTCCTCTGAATTCTCACATAAATGATGAAATTAGCTTCTCAATTTCTATTTACAAAATCACTGGGAGGCTGTGTATGGTGATGTAAGCATCTAATTGTAAGTTCAAGTGCAAAGTTGACCTGAATTGTACATGGAGATCTTGTCTTAAAACCTCAAAGAAAACAAACAAGCAAACAAAAAAACTTCAGAAACACACACACACACACACACACACACACACACACACCACACACACACAAATCCCCAAAATAACCTCTACTAGATGTTCTTTGGGATTATATTGAATATTTAAAAAATTTTGGGGCAGAAATAGTATCTTAGCCGTATCAAGCATTCTGATCCCCAGATGAAATGTATATTTCTTCTTAAATTTCTTCTTAAATGTTTTTTGATTTTCAATTTTAAAACACCTTTTGCCAGATTTATTCTAAGTGTTTTGAAATCTTGATGGTATTGTGAGCAATACTTTTTTTTTTTAAATAAATTTTAATTTCTGATCTTTTTCTTTGTTTCTGGTAAATGGAAACATGGTTGGTTTGCTGTTTTGATCTTGTTTTGATTCAGGCTTGGTAAATTCACATATTAATTGTTTGGAGATTTTGTCAGGGTGTTTTTTTACACAAATGATAGTATTGTCTGTGAATAAAAATACATTTATATTTTCTTTTAAAAAAAGTGTTCATCTCTCACCTCATCTCTCTCATGAGCACAGAATAAATATTAGAATCTGGATTAGATTCCATGTTTGTGGCATGCCAGCATATCTATCATTTAGGTGTTTGCACTACCTGCATACCAGCAAAAATTGTGAGTCACATAGATGAACAAAAAGGAAAAGGTTGATGACTTAATACTGGGAAGTGACAGTGGGGGAGGGGAAGGAGAAAACTAAGCAGAGGGAGTCAGATAGATAGAAAATAATGTGGACAAAGAGATGAATGGGATCTAGAAGGTTGAGGGTATAAAAAGCCGTAAAGTGGTAACAATATATACAAAAATATATCAAATATATATACAAAATATATAAAATGTTTTGGTGCAAATGGCACAGCTGTGTGTGTGTGTGTGTGTGTTACATGCAGCATGTACGTATGTGTGTATGTATGAATGCAGTGGTGTATGCTCTTGGGGCCAGAGCAGAGCCTTGGTGTCCCCTTCATCATCCTTCCCCTTATTTCTTGAGACAGTGTCTCACACTGACCTGGAAGTTCCCCATTTTGGCTTGGTTGCCTGGCCAGCGAGATCTCTAGATTTACCTTTCTCTTCCCTTCCCCCATACTGGTGGGTACAAACACACACCAACTGTGCCCAACTCTTTATGTGGGTGCTGGAGGTTCAGGCCAGGTCCTCACGCTTGCAGAGTGGGTGTTACACGCACGAACCTCTCTCCAGCTCATAAGGTTTTGTGTTTTTATTGCTTTTCTTTTGGTGCTGGGATTGCCCACAATCACCCAGCACAGAGACTCTGCTACTGAGCCACATCCCTACTCAGAAGTTTGTTTCTTAAATCATTCACTTGAATACCATTGTCCCTGACAGGAGAAAAAAAAATAGCCATTAGAAGTACTGAAAGCAAATAAAAATTGTTCATCCATAATCTTACTGAAAGGGAACATTTAATATCTATGAACATTTGCCTCAAAATGTATCTGTATATTTTGAAATGGAAATAGAACATGAATTACACGTTGATATGAAATCTGAATGTTTGCATGCAGCAATCTATTACAGATACCTTCTTTGTTAATTAGTTGTATTTCAAATAGCTGAAAAGTATGGTAGCTATGGTAGGGGTATCATAATTATTTAAGCTGCTTATCAGTAGTTACTTCAGTTCTTTCCTGCCATAAGTGGTTTATACCTGGTAGGCACACATGCAATGGACTGTTTCCTTAGCTTAAATATCCAGCCACAGAATTTCTAGACTCCAGGATGAACAAGTGGTGTCATCTTTGGTGCCCGGGAAGCTAGCCCAATTTGGACTTTTGCCAGAATGAATGCACAGCTGGCTACTTGGTTACTGGATATATCTTTCCTTATTTTTATCAACTTGACAGGGGAAAACTGATAGTGCAATGTACTTTAATTTGCTTTTGATTACTAATTATGCTAAGGTTGTCCATGTGTATGTAGGACATTTCTATTTCTTCCTTGCGGTGCCTTTAATTCTGCCTACTCATCTTCCTATTCAGAGTGTTTTGACTCCTGTGGTTCCCTTGTTGCCTGAGATGCATTTGCCTTTGCATGATAAAGCAGAGGGAGGCCTGGTGGCTTCTCATTCTGTTCCACTTGCCCCAATTCCCATAGCTGAAATCATGCTATCTGCTATATTTCTTTGGACACTTAACAGAAAACTTTGGATGAGAGATGAGGAGTGGGTTCTTTGAAGGAAGGTGCTCAGCTGGGAAACATGTGACAGATATTTCACAGCTTGGTCCTTGCAAAGGGAGAGGGAGGAGGCAGGATTATGCAGAAGAAGCAGGCAATCTGAGATGCTGCTTGATTGAAGTGTAAGGTCCGAAATTTGCCAACACAGAGACCACTGGGAACATGTGTGCCACAAGCAAAGTCACTTTATTATGCTGCGAGTTCCTGCATGCAGGGGTCAGGCAACACACAAGATGGCTGACCCAGAAATCTGGTCAAATGGTTTTTTAAAGGAAACAGGGGATCTCTCTGATTGGTCAGAACCTGAATACTGGATTGGCTCGTTATAGGTCACGAGGAAACAAGGGTTTCTGGGAAAGCAAGTACTTGACATTAAACAGAGAGGTTTCTGGGAAAGGGAGTACTTGACATTAAGCAGAGAGGTGAGGTCTGTGCCTTCACCACTAGGGGCGCTGGACCTCTCAGAAGCTTTGCCAACCTTCACAGAATTCGGAGCAAAAGTCTTTGGGCTAGGAGGCTGAGGCCCTTCTATATTCCTTTACTCAGTCGTTGAGTGGATAGTGTTGATAACATTATTAAATTAAAATACAGGATGCATGGCTAAATTACAATTTCCAATAAATACTGAAGACTTATTTGAAATAGAATGCCCGAAATATTACAGGGGATGTAATTGTAATAAAATGAAAACATAAAAGGTCAACATAGTCGTACATATCAGTAACTGCAGTGCCTGGGAAGCTGAAGCAGAAAGACCTTGAGTTTGTGGCCAGCCTGATGAGATACTGAGCAAGATGCTCTCAAAAACATAGCAAAGAAAACAGACCGAAAAAGAAAAATAGAAAAAAAAAAAGAAAAAAGAAAAGAAGAGAAGAGAAAAAGAGCAAAAAATACAAATACAAATTTATTTCTTGCCTGAAAGTTGTGGTATTGGGTGTGGTGGTATGACCTCCACAGTTTCAGGAGGTTTAAGAGCTGAGGTCTTGCTGGAGGAAGTATACATCTAGAGGTGTGTTTTGAGAGCTTAAATCCTCAAACTATGTCCGGCTCTAGCTCTTTCTGCTTTGTGTTTAGGGTTCAAGCTGTGAGCTCCCAGCTTCCTGTTCCAGCTGCCATCTTGTTGCCATGTCCCTGCCATAATGGATTCTCGTGCCTCTGAAACCATAAGCCCAAATCAACTCTTGTAAGTTTCCTTGGTCATGGTGTAATGTAACTAAACATTGGACCTGTGCTGCTTGGGAAATGTGTGCTCTTAGCAAGGAGGCTCAGCAGAGAGTGGCTCCAGCCAACAGCTGGAGGAACCCGATCACCACATTCCTTGCGTCGGAACTGCAAGTCTTCTCTTGTGAGGGTTTTAGGTGGTAGACATCCATGCCCAAGGGGGCTACAGGATTGTATTCTTGAGACTGAACTGAGAGTCCAAAGAGGACAGCAAAAGAACTCAGAATTGGAAACTGTCGAGGAGTTCTTGGAATGTTAAATCATTTGCTTGTGTGTGTGTCTGTTCACACACACCATATGGGGCCTGGGGCTAGAGCTCAGCTTGTTTGGCTTGGCTAGAAGAACCTTTACCTGATAAACCATCTTGCTGATCACACTCAAAGAGTTCTTGATAGAGGAGGTGGTAAGGACATGAGTTTTTAAAAAGTGGGTTGAATTGGGGAACATCTGAAGAGATGGCTCAGTGGTTTAAAAGCACTGGCTGTTTCTGAAGATGAACTAGGTTCAATTCCCATCGCCTGCATGGTAGCTTATAATCAATGGTAACTCTAGTTCCAGGGGAATCCAAGGTAACCCTCTTCTGGCCTCTTTGAGAACCACACACTCAGGTGGCATATAGACATACACGTAGGCAATACATATAACATGAAGTGGTTAGGGTCATTTTTTTCCTCCCTTCCTTCCTTCTCTCCCTCTCACCCTTGCTTTCTTTCTCCCCACAGAAAACAGTGCAAGCACTAACACTAAAAAAGAGTACTGTCTGGAAAGTTGGTGATGTTTGGAGTAGAGGAAAAGGGATAGAAGATGCTGGGGTAAAGGACAGAGTAACTCATGGCATGAATTTCAATCACACAGGTGAGCTCTGCCAATCTTCTGAAAAGACAAGAAGTGGTCAGGAAAACCACACTATTCCTGCAGAGAGGAAGGCAGTTGTGGGCTCCTTGTTTGTCTCTGTCTTTCCAGGAAAGGAAGACTCACAGACATCTGCTGAGCATGAGGAATGAGTGGCTGGAGCTGGGCTCAGGAGACAGGGTGAAAGCTTCACCACAGCAAGCAGGGTGGGAATTGGGGCTTGCTCAAACCAAGCTTAACTTTGGCATGGTCCACTTAGTCATATGCTACAGAACACAAATGACATGTGGAACAGTCCCTGCCTGGGCGAGTTTATAATCTGCTTGCAGAAAGAATTCACAGGATACCCACCACAAGGAGTTAAATGACATTGTACAGTCCAGACAAAACCCCCCAAGTAGTAGGGCCGAGGTTAGAGACTGCTGAGGTGAGAGGGTCTGTGAAAGAGACTCTGCACGGCTGCAGACTTAGCTGGATTTTCATAACTTTTAGGAGAGAGGGTCACTAGTCCGGGGGATATTGATTTTTGACACCCAGGGTTTGGCTGGACTTTTTAAAGTGTATCTGCCCCACAAATAAACTCTGGCCACATTTGGTGATGCAGTTTCTTTTCTAGCTCAGCCTGTAGGCGCCCTGAGTCATCCAGACATTCTTAGTAGAAACCTTACTGCTGCCTTGAACGGGAGTTAACTGACAGGAGCCCTTCTTCCTTTATTCCCACAAGAACGACTTTTAAGCGTTCCGGAAAAGGGGACAATGGGAGCTTCAAGCTGGTGAGTGGGCTGTTGGCTTGAGTGTGCTCATTTTGCTCCACAATGGAATGGTGTGAAGAGAAGTGCTGAAGGAGTCCCTGGGCTGCCAAGGGCTCCTGGACTGAGGGGCTTTGTCTTGGCATTTATGAATAGGGAATGAGAGCAGAGAGGCAATTGAACCTAATGAGCTGAGGAAGCTTTTGCAAGACTGAGTACTTCCCAGTCTGTGCGTCCTCTAACTGCCTTCTAAAAGTAGGAGAGATTGGATACTTTTGTTTGCTTGTTCCGACTCATTGCTAATTCTATCTCTGTTTCCATAGAAAGGACTTTGGGTAGCGTTTGCCCTAATGCTCCAGACTAATCTTCCTTAATCACACCTTTATTGCATCGCTTTCCTACTTAAAACTCCTCAATGGCTCCCGACTTTCCCTCTATGAATTCTTCCCATTTACAAAATTGCCACGGTCTCTCCTGTATCGCCTCTCCTTCCTACTGTATTCCCATTTAAGCTCTGAGGCACACACAGTCCCCTGGTTAAGCTGTCCTGAATGAGGTATTATTTTTAACAATGTGCCATGGAGAGCATCCCCAGGGTATGTGACATCTAATGATCATTCTGTAACATTTTCAGCCGGGGCCGTCTGATGACCTGCCCATTTCGGCTCTTTCCTCCGTGACACAGCCATGGCTATATTTTCATGACCTTGTAGATGCCTCACTACTTTCCCAGGGTTTTTACTTCTCTAGTCCTCTGCCTATTAGCCAGAGGGTTTTTTTTTCCCCCCATGACTGTGGTTTCAGTCGTGGGTTTGTAGTAAAGCCTCTCTTTTGGGGAGATTGGATTGGCTTTTGCAAAACAACTAAACAGCTTGTGTTTTGACAACACCAATTCCCAGTTTCGATTAGAATCATTAGTGACAAACAAGTGCTCTTTGGCTGAGCAGTGTGGTGATTACGACAGCAAACAAGGACAGCTCCGGCTCTGTCCAAGCCTTCACGGGTAATGGAATGAAGACTTGTCATGTGGACTTTTGAAATAGATGCTAACATGGTCTCCATTGTACAGCTCCCCCCTCACTGTTAGAAGTCCAGTGCATTTACCAAAAGGCCATAATATAATCAGGAAAATATGTGAGCACCAGAAATAGGAAAGTCTTCTGTGGATGTGCTACCCAGAGTAAGGCAGAAGCGACAGAGGATTAAGTCACCATTCTTCTAGTTTAGAAAATGCTGCTGCTGGTGTGAGCTAGTGGCGTGCTCTTCAGAATAAAGCCCTGCCGCGGAGCATGTGGTGTGTGGTGTAATCACCCGCCAGGGCCGACTCCAAGCAGCCAAAGTGAACTTGTGAAAGAATGCACGATTTGGCTCTTGTGAGCTGCTGATCAAACCACTGTGCACTAGGGGAAATCAGTGTACACAGTGGCTTGGAGTAAGGCCCTAAACCGGGATTTGGGGAATGAGTGGAGACCTGTGGCAGGGATGATGGGTTCCAAAGAGATGATATTGACTCCTGCTAACTGTCAGCAGTTTCCAGAAACATCAGCACCACTAAGGTAGACGAGTTTCCTTCTCTAACACTGATTCTTCACTTCAAGGCTCTTTAAGTCAGACATGTAGAGAAGCCAGGGATGAGAGGTAAGTATATTAGGAAAGATGTTCCTGGTACAAAGTCATTGTCATGATCTGAACACGGACCCACCCTAGACATCACCCTAGTGGGGACTAAAATTGATTCCCAGCCTTCAATCTGATGGTATTTAGAGATGAGGCCTTTGGAACCTCATTAGGGTTTACATGAAGCTTCCAGAGAAAAGCCTGAGAGCGAGGAATAGGCTCTTCCAAGAAGAGGATGAACCGCTGCACATCCTTTCCTCCACCTGAGGACATGGTTGACGGTTGCCTTCTCCACTGACTGGATTTCTGAAGAAGAGATGAAGTGTGTAATTGAGATTGCACTGTCATCTCCAATGGTCCCTGTAACACAAAGAATTCTTCACTGAAGCCCAGTCATGCTGGGGACCACTCTGACCTTAGACTTTCAGCCTCTGAAACGGTTATAGCACAAATGCCTGCTGAATACAGGGCACACCCAAACTTGGACCTTAGCATCTTCTTCCTCATTTCTCTTTCTCAGTGGCTGACATGATCACGGAGGTGGACAGGTCCTGTGGCCTGTGGTTGGCAAGGTGGAGACTCCTGAGTGGTCCCAGTTACAGTTCCACTCCATGTTTTGGTTTTCCTGTAAAGGCTTACAAAGCCAAAGCAGCCTTACAAGGGGCTTTGCTCTTTCACATTCTTTCTGTTTGGTGCAGATTTTTCGTTGACTGGATGAACTTCTCCCTCATCTAGGAGGGATGCCTGCATTATTTCAGATCCACATGTTAATCTTACACAGAAACACTCCCAAAGAAACATCTGAAACAACTTTGATTGAAGTCTTCGTCGCTCATACCTCAGTCAAATTAAAAATAACCAATGCTCTCAAGCGACCTTTCTTTAGAGTGTGGGATTAAATGTTACTTCTTCCCAGAAGCCTAGCTGCCCTCCTCCCAGGACTACATTGGGGCTCCTGCTGTGTGCTCTCTCGGCATCCTGTTAAAGTACAGCCCTTGCCTAGTGTAGGAAGCACAGCTTAGAGTAAGCATTGGAGAAACCAGAATTGTCAATCACACGCACCCGGTTCCTTCAATGGAAGGGACTGAATGATCCCTGGTCACTGGGAAGGCTGGAGCGAATGTTGTCTGACAACCTGGTAATCTTTTTGCTATTTTATAAAGCCAGTCTTTTTGACACCTCCCCCCCACCCCCAAATTCTGCTCATTGTCTCTCAGTGACTAGAACCCATCCTTACAAAAGTGATCCCATGGACTTTGCATCCTCCACCAATAGAATCTATCCTTATGCTTATTACAATCCTTCCTTTCTAAGCCCTAGTCCTGAGCTCTGTTTATCAGCAAATAGAACTCATTCTTATTGTAAAGGTCACAGGTGCTTTGCTATTTTGCTAGGCAGTTTCTATGTGGCTATGCTAAAGCTTTGTTGTGATAATTGTCACACGAAAACATTTTCCCCTAAGTTTGACTGTGTTTAAGAAGAATAAACTACAGCATCAGACTCTCTAGAAGTCTTCATACAGCTGACTGACCAGTCCAGTTGCACTGAGTTTTCACTCTCTCCTCTTCGAGGTTCGTTCCCTGCAGGCTGTGATACCTGCAGGGACCCCACAGCACCCCAGGCTTTTCTGTACACCACATCCATTTGTTTATTTAGTTGACGGAACCATGCCTTCATTCCCTTAAAGCCTGAACTCAACTGTTACCTGATCAAGGAGGCCGCTCCATTTCTAACATGCCACCCTGCCCAATCATGCTCTACCGTGTTTTATTGTCCTTAATCTGACATATGTGAGGGTCTTTGTTATTATCTGTGTCTTCTCGTGTTTGAGCTCCATGAGGACAGGGACCTTTGTCTATTTTATCTACCGCAGCATCCCCTTCTGTGACAGAAGGGTACCTGGTTTATTGTGAATGTCCAACTAATATGTGTGTAATAAGGTCCAGGAATGATTTTTAAAACAATGTCTTACCAGTAGGTAAGTCCATTATAAATGTGTAGGTACAGTTTAAAACTAGAGAGCATATACAACTTTCTAGATTATTCACCATAGAATTGTAATGTACTCATGTGATTAATATGTAAAAGATATTAAAATGGATGCTCCTGATAGGCTAAAAGAAATTGCTGAAAGCTAACAAGAAAAAATAAAGTAACAAACCCAGTCCCAAAGTCCTGGTGAAATTGAAGGATTTTTGTCTTTAAGATACCAAAGAAGCCAATCTCAAAAATCTTAGTAATTGTGATCATGAAAATTTGTTACAACTAACATCCGAAAACAAGAAACAGAAATAGGTATTAATTAGTAGGAGGAAATAGAGGACATGACCAGTATTTACTGCTGTTCATTTTAAATTATATTTTAAATCCATCAATTGATTTCCCTTTTTCTCTCCCCACATTCTTTCCCACCCCGTGTGTGTGTGTGTGTGTGTGTGTGTGTGTGTGTGTGTGTGTATGAGGTGTGTACATGTGTTGATCAGAGGACAACTTGTAAGTCTATTCTCTTCTTCCACACCACTTGGCATCTGGCTCCTTTACCTACTGAGACATCTCACTGACCACAGTTCCATTCATTTTTTACCTAAGAAACCTTAACTTTCTATTCAAAGCCATTCTAATTGCTGGGAAAACTCAACAGGTGAGGAGGGGTGAGATGATTAAAAAGTCTTGTTCTGTAGCATAGAAAGCTGTCTTCCAAGTGCTCAAAAAGACCCTCAGGGTTAGGATTGTTGATGTTTCCTGCAGAAGGGTGGGCTAGGGCAGTCATTAAACCCCTACCTGAGATGTCAGTGAACTCTCACATAAACTATGGACTTGAGGGTGACGTTGCATCTAGTCAGTGTGCTAACAAATGGAGCCCTCTCCTGAGGGATGCTGAGAGTGGGAGACACTGTCCATGCGGAGGATGGGCATAAGGTGGGTATCCTGACATATGTAGTTTTCCTTGTGAGTCTAAAAGTACTTTAAAAATTGGGGGAAAAGTAACACTGTTGGGTATATTTGTACATTGAGAAAGAATTACTAAGAAAATCTAAGTCTTTTAGAATCTGTGATTATTTTTTATAAGGATTGTGAGATTATCCATTTTCTTAGCACAATAGCCAATGTGAATCCAACATTTATTAGATACATTGAAGCTATAATAAATCAGATTTACAATGTTAAAACACATTCGGAATTTCAAAGAGAAGTATAATGAGGAACTGTGGAGGACACTCCACCGTGGCAGTATCTTTCCACTCATCCTTTGTACGTGTCATCACTGAGTGATGCAGCTGAGGATGATGGAATCCTATGCCTGTGGTTTCCAAAGGAAATGTGAAATATGGACGAGGAAGTCTCTCTGAAAGACAGAGGGTGAGACCGACTTAAACATACCCTTGGCTCACCTGCAGTTTCTGCTGCTGTATACCAACAGAAATTCAGTGAATATTTAAGAAAATCTGATAATGAAATTTTACCTTCAGAAAAAAAAAATCCCTGAAGTCACCCTAGAGTTGGGAAGGCTGCAGAAGCCATGTTGATAGGAGATGAAATCTTGAGGGTTTTGGTCATGACACAAGAAAGCAGGAAGTGAAAACACATGGCCATTATATGGGACAGTTACAAGTGCGCAACACTCTCCTACTTGTTATTAGACACGGAAGCCATCATCTTGTAGGTTGAAGAGAAAAATAAGATGTAGAAGCGGCTGGACTCAAGAATTGCTGAGTCCAGTTGGTACGAACTCATTTATCAGGGTAAGAAAGCCTGCAGAAGTTGAGATACCCTTAGTTAAAATGGCCAATGGTATCCTCAGGTCAAATGCCAAGGTTTTATTAGACCCAGGACTGCTAGTGATGACAAAGGACAGACAACCCAGACAACAGAAAACACTAGCTAACGATGGCATCATCAGGAAAGATAGCAACCACTCCATAGATAGGTATTCTGCATCTTTTAAGCATTGCCTCAGAATTTTTTTTTTTAACTCAAGTGATGTTTGGATATTTTAAAGGCACATGTGATCAAAAAAGAATTTAGTCTTCAGCATGTCTCTATTGGAAGATGTGAAAAGACTTGAGGCGGAGACTCATGGGAAGTCTTCTGGTCACTGGCGATGTGTCCTTCAAGGGGCAGTGGGTACCAGACTCTCCCCATCCTTCACCTTGCATCCTGTTCATGAGGCTGATTATCTGCTCGGCTCATGTTTCCACCAGAATATCAGGCCTCAGCGAAGACCCAGGAGCAATGGCAACACCCAGTCATAGGCTGCAACCTGAAAAATGGAGCCAAGAAGTCCCTGCTCCTCCCAAGTGGTCTGATAAAGTGATAGAGAGTTGGCCAACACAGCAGGGACAGAAGAAGACTTAGAGTCCTGATGGGGATGGAGAAGTAAACTGACATGAGACAGATGAACAGGAGGAAAGCTTCTGAAGTATTTGATGCAGGTGTCTTGTGGCCTGAGAAGCCTCACATGGAAATGAGGACCTGAAAAAGACAGGGACTAAACACATAATATACAAACGGGAAAGGAATAGTAAATTATGACTATGTAGCTGGCTAAGGAAGGGGCTTGGCCAGGTGTGTAAGTGAGCACAGAAGTGACTAGAAAGAGAAAGGCTCAGCTAATAAGGTTTGCTTCTATGTAATTCTTTGCTGTCAACCTTCTTGCCCTTGATAACATGCCCTTTGTTTCTAGTTTAGCGAGCACATCTTCTCTATGGAAATTTCGTCATCTTTCAAGAAAGAGAATGAAGACAGACTGACATCTTTCCATCTGCTGTTTTTCAGGTCTCTAAAACTTACAGAACATGTTGAGTGGTGTGTTTTTTTTTAACCCCTTTGGTAGTCAATGTTGAGAGCAGATTTCAGAAGTAGTCTGAAACTTCAGTAGTGGTGAATTGTATCTGATTCAGGAGTAACTTGAAACATAATGTACACAAGGAGAAGTGTGCTTGTGTGAATACAGTTTGACAGGTGACCTGGTGCACACCTGAGTGGCCGCCCCCCGGGGGGGAACCATCAGTACTGTCCCTCACCCCATACACTATTCAGTTGCTACCCACCTTCTTCCACCTCTCCATCATGATTGGTTTCTCCTGTTTTGTTTTTGTTTTTTGTTTTGTTGTTTTGTTTTTATAACCCAGTAGAATCATCCAGTACACATCTATTTTTGATTGGATTCTTTTAATTAACAGTATGAGGTCCATTAGTCAGTTTGTGTGGAAAAGGATCATCATTCTCACAGTCAGGTGTTTTCTCACCACATCTACAAGCTACGAACTTCTCTAGATGCCTGTCCTGGAGGCTCCGTAAGGTCAAGGTGATTCTTTGACTATTATCAGATGGTATTGTTCTTGTGCACAGAGTTTGTTGTTCATACCTTTGACAGATATCTCTTCTCTATGTCAAAAGGAAACTTGTTCACTCATGGCTTGCACACACTTCCATTTTGGAAGCAAAAGCTAAAGGATTTCCTCACTTAGTTGTCTTAACTGTTGTTTATTCTACAGACATTTTTGTTCATTCACTTTAATGCCAGAATTTGATTGTATCGATCTCTGTGGCAGATGTCTTATTATATCTTATAAATTTAATTTTCTGAATGAAATTCTATTAAGCCCTTTAGTTTATGTGAGTTAGCCAATGAATTTCTTTGCTGAATTCTTCTTCAATTTTGTTGCCTGGTTTTCTTTTGTATTTTCTGTCTTTTCTTATTGCTCTGCAGAAATTCTGTCTCTATTTTGGGCACAATCTCCCTTTGAATCTATATAATGTTTTTCAATTCTCTCAGATTTTTAATTTTTATTTTCCTATTTTGTAGCTGACTTTTCTGCTGTGTCATAGTGACTCATTTAACTTTGCGGAGTCCGAGTTATTGTTTCTTTTGTAATTAGTTCCGTGCCTTCTTTTGGTACAACTTTCACATTTGGTGATGCTGAAAGCACATTTGTTATCATCCTTTAATCTTTTACATTAAGAACTTACATTTACCTGAAGTTGACTTTCATGTGTGTTGCGGCACGGGGAATCCTGTTTTTTTGTGTGTGTATGTTTGTTGTTGTTGCTGTTGTTGTTCTTCTTCTTCTCTTCCTCCTCTTCCTTCTTCTTTTTCCAATTTGACCATTGTATTTTTAGTAGTAAGATGTATCATATAAGATTCATTATTGTAAAGATGGTAGTTATCTCTGAATGTACTTCAACTATTTGTGTAATTTCAATCAAAATACTAACAATAGTTTTGGTGGAAATGGAAAATGTGATTCCTAGACTTATTAGCTTAAATGCAGGAGACCAAAAATAATCAAGACATGCTTGAAGAAAAACTATGCAGAAACTGTGTTCTATCAGATGCTGAGCTTATCGTAGAACTGCAATAAGACCAGACTCAGATAGAAGGGTGGAGTAAGCAGATAAGAGAAGACAAAAAAGACTAGACAACACACACACACACACACACACACACACGCACACAATGTTCATGTGAAATGGTTATGGTCATATTATAGAACAGTATAAAAGGGCATTAAATGCTTTAAATTAAGTACAGTAACTAAAGTTAGAAATGGGGCTTTGTAGTTAGATGTTTTGGGCAGCTATTATTTTAAAGTATGATGTGTGATAGCTTCTGATGTTCATTGGTAGTTAGTCCTAAGGGAAAGATAATTTTGTGATTCACACAAATGTGTTAGGTTAAAGTGTGCTGTGCTGACTCAGACGTGTTTGAAGCATCTGCCTCATGACGGGTGATCTAGCATCATTAGAGCAACTTTTTATGTGTTTTCTTGTTTTGTTTCTAGGCTTAGCTAGAACTCATAGGCTTCAACCTCCTTCGTGTTAGGACACACACCTGGCTTAGTGTTAATAGTTTGTTTTGATTATTGATAAAGTGGCCAACCCACCAAACAAGTACTTGACTAGATATCTCAAGGCTGAGACTGAGCGAACATAGTGGGGATGTCAAAGACGTAAACACTATTCACTCTTCAAGGACTATAGAAGAGATGTGTGATGACCAACCCGCACACAGCAAGTGGGAAAGAAATGGGTCTTAGACTGCAATTTGGTCAACACGCGCTGAAGGCTGTAGAGCACTGGAGGAAAGATGTCAGGTTGGATCTTGTGTTTCTAAAGCAGTTTCCAGAGAAGAAGGATTTGGGTTGAGACTTGAGATCTGGGTGGGATTTAGAGAAGCAGATGGGAGGAGAGAGATTTGTCATAAGGTCAACACTAGGGAATGAAGGTGTGAACGTAGTGTTGGCCTCTCATGCAGAGGTACTGGCGCAGGCCTGTAAAGTGAGTGGGTAGCACAATGGGTACTCAGATGAGTGGAAGGAAGTAGTTTGGATTCAATGATTTGGTTCAAGTTATGGAAGAACATACAAAACATAAAAGAAATTCACATTAGCGTAAGATGCAAGGGAGCACAGGTTGAACTGCCCTGTTACTACCCCAGTGCACAGCAGAGCGCATGGCCATAATTCACACACGACGGGCATTTGTTGTAAATTAGTGGAAGAATAAGACCCCAACAGGGACAGGCAGTGTGTGCCCTGCTTTGGGACAGAAACCTCTTAGTAAAGCTAGCATCTGTTTCACCTGAGATGTTCCCAGGACACTGGTAGCTGCTGCCATAGTTATGAATAACTGTAATAACCACCATGGCAATATTTGCTCTATAGAGAAATGTTTTGATGACCAAATACTGGTCATTATTTCCCTTATTACAAAGAGAAGCCTCATTTCTGGGTCTTACATTCTTGCTCTAGCTGTGCTTTCATGGGTTAGAGAGAGTTCCACCTTTTTGTTTATTTATTTGTTTGTTTTAGAGGTGAGAAGCAGTAACAAATAATTCCTTGCCCCCCAAAGTTTCAGATTTCTGCATCTCTTCACATCCAAGGTTAAGCTAATAAAATGTTGGTGGAAGTCTAAGATTCCATCTGTTCATTCTTCTGCAGAGAATGACGAAGAAAATATGTTGCCCTGCAGGTCTCACCTGATCATGCTCTGCTAATCATCATTTCCTGGTGGCTGCCACCTGCCCTGGCTCCAACTCAAAGACCTAGAGGAAACCTTCATGGAAAGGTGAACTCCTTCATTAGAGCCTCCACAGGCTGTGGTCTTGTGATGGTTAGATTTTTGTCAACTTAACAAAAAACTAGAGTCACCAAGGAAAAGGGAACCTCAACTGAAGAGAGTCTCCATCAAACTGGTCTGTGGGCATGTCTAGGGTGTGGATTTCCAAGATTAATGATTGATGCGGGAGGGCTCAGCCCACTGGGTGGGACCACTCCTGGGCAGATGATCCTGGGTTGAATAAGAAAGCAGGCTGAGCTAGCCAGGAAGAGCAAGCCAGTAAGCAAGAGTCCTTCATGACCTCTGCTTCAGTTTCTGCCTCTACGATCCTGCCCTGACTTCCCTCTATGGTGAGCTGTAACTTGTAAGCCAAATAAACCCTTTCCTGCCCAAGCTGTTTTGGCCACAGTGTTTATTACAGCAACAGAAACAAAACTAAGACATGTCTCTTCCCCTTCACTCTTTGCTTGAGGTTTTCCTGAGGGGATGAATGAATCTATCAAGCCCAGTAAAAGGGCCCAATGGCACTCTCTCATTCACTGTGTACAGACATCTCGTGGGTTCCCCAACTATTCATGGGGTCTGCCAAGCTGGAAGTAATCTCAGAGGTATGGCCCAATCTCAGCACTTTTCAGTTGACTAAACTGAGTTTGAAAATAAACTGCATAAAGATTCACAGGTCACTGAGAGGCCATAGTGGCAGCATGTCAGAGTCCCTCCCCTACTGTTCTTGTATGTCCCCAACCTGCCTCACTCCTGTCTGACTGTGGTTTGTGTCTTGTTTTCAAATCAAACTCACACATTTGTCATAAAGGAAGTCAGCCTGGTCAATTGCCAGAATATTACATTTAGTACACATTACCTTGCTGTGTCCAAATGAATCAAAGCTGGAAAGGCCTGAGACTTGAGAGGTCTTGGTTAAAAGAACTTCTCTCCAATATGTGTGGCCTCTGATGAAGTTTACACTGAAGGTCGAAACTCAGTGTTTCTTGTCTCTACAATCTACTGCCAATATCAGTGAGTTTACAGAAAGAACTCTTAATCTGACAGACTATCAGAGCCACGGGCTACTTTGCAGGGAGCAAGGCTTAGCATCTGGGGAAGCAAAGGGCAGGGAATGCCAGTGCATGAATGGTCACCACCTTGTTCAGTGGGAAGTCCACCTCATGCTGCCCAATATTTGATGGGCCATTGAATCTGGAAAGGACAGATATCCTGACTCCGTCCCTTCTCCAGTAAATCAACCACAGCAAGAGAGTAGGCGACTTTTAATCCTTTAATTGGATCTGATATCTAATGTTCCTTTTTCCCCTTGAAATTATGTTAAAAACGAAAGCTTATAAAACTGACGTTGGATTGTTCACATCTAGTGCACTAACATGAGAACATTTTAACTATCTTTTCAAGGTAAACACTGACTTTGTTTCCACCCTAAACAGAGTGTGGCTTACAAAAGTGAATTCCCTGAATAAAGGCAGTGCACCAGGTTCCCTGAGAAACTTCTAGGGTGTTTTCTGTTTGCCTCAAACTTTAAATTTAAAAAAGAGACAAATAGGAAAGGCAGCTAAACAGTGTCCTGGGGAATAAGCAAGGGCCTAGCACCATTCAAAGAGGGAGCAAAAACACCAACATCACATCCTAAAGGACTCTACCCACAAAGTTTTAAAGGAAAGATAGCATAGCTAGAGGTAAAACTATACATTTCCTTCCTCTAATAAAGTCTACACTTCACTGGTTCAGATAAATTTAAACTCTTCTCAAAACTGCCCAGAGAGGATTACACTCTACTAGACCAAAGAATTTTAGATTCCCAGATCTACTCTGGTTCCCTCATTGAAGAGCCCAAACCCCGAAGCCCTAGGTCTCTTTTCCTATTTGTCTGTACGCTGACATGTGTTGAGCTCTCAGTTGTTCAAGACAGAATCCTAGACTCATCTTCCAGCTCTGCATCTTTGCTACCCCCTTCCCTGGTGTTCACTCTGCTGCTCACCCTCTAATACAACCTGGATGTGTCTTCTCCTCTCCCTTCACCTGCCCAGGCCTCCTTAATCCATCAGGTTCAGTCTCCCACCCAATCATGTTTGAGGAACCTGCCACTGAATCTCTCTGCTCTCACTCTTGTGCCACCAAGCTCATTATCCACACAGCATCTGGAAGGGTCCTTTAAAGGCACACCTCAGGTCTCATCTCATCCTAGTTAAAAAACATCCACGGGTCTCTCACCACACGGGGAGACAAGGACAGCTCGACCTCGGCTCCCTCTACTCTGTGCGCCTTGGTTCTGCATCTGACTGGTCCGCTTGGTCCTCATGTCCTTCCTCCAGGGATGCTCTCCTGACTTTACTTATCTAAAACTAGTCCAATCCCCACTCCCGTTCTCCTTGTATTTTCTCCAGTTTGTAATATTTGCTACACATCTCTTAGTATAATACGCAATCTTTGCAATTATTAAATTTACCTGCCTGTCCTCTTCCACTGCAATGCAATTCCCCAGTACTTATCTCAGTCCCATATGGGTGTATAGAGAAGTTTTAAGACACGTGTGCTGAATATTGAATAATGTCTCCAAGGAAGCATTTCCTATGCATTATGCACGGACAAACACAATATCACTTCCATCCTCGCAATGACCCTCAGAGATAAGCACAACAATCCCTGTATCATAGATGTTAAAAGAGACACACAGAAGGTTGAGTAACTTGACCAAGCAGCTTAGATATGACACGGGTATAGTATTTGCTGCAGACTCTGGCTCAGGCCTGAGTGCTCTAATTTAATCAGCTATGCTGATAGAATGGCTGATATTCAGGTAGACCCTTTTGACCTTATTTGTCTTTATACTGTACAGAACAAGAGAGTTACTAGGGACTATGAGAAGGGATGGGTCTTGTTTCTGTGGAGACATTAGAGGGAAGCTAGGCATGATTTTGTCACTCTCTTCCTGTTCTGTGGTCCCGCGGCTTGGCTCTGGCTCCTGCTATGCTCTTTACATTCCTTTCAATGTTTCTGTCACAACAGAGGTGGTGTCCTTATAGGAACAGTAGACCAGGAGAGGAATGTGGGAAGGACCTGCTGGACGCTGCAGAGACTCTTGGATCTCATTGTCTTCATCTGTAAAAGTAGATCTAGGAGGTCCACTCTGGGTTTATAGGTTATTGCTCAGACAGTGTTTTACATAGACCTTGACCTTGGATGAGGGTTTTTCTGGGTCCTCTTCCTGGCTCTTTCTTCTGTCTGCTCACTCATTACACATTAAGGTTAGAACAACACCATAAACAGACCAGACAAATTCTTGTGATGCTAGGGCACTTTGGCAGAGCTGAGCTGGGCTAGACTCTGGTATTTCCTCTTCCTCTTGGTAATTTCTTTCCTTCTTTCCTTCTTTTTTCTTTCCTTTCCTTTCCTTTCCTTTCCTTTCCTTTCCTTTCCTTTCCTTTCCTTTCCTTTCCTTTCCTTTCCTTTCCTTTCCTTTCCTTTCCTTTCCTTTCCTTTCCTTTCCTTTCCTTTCCTTTCCTTTCCTTTCCTTCCCTTCCCTTCCCTTCCCTTCCCTTCCTCCCTCTTTCTTTCTTTCTTTCTTTCTTTCTTTCTTTCTTTCTTTCTTTCTTTCTTTCTTTCTTTCTTTCTTTCTCTTTTCTTTCTTTCTTTCTTTCTTTTTGGTTTTCAAGACAGGGTTCCTCTGTTGTAACTCCGGCTATCCTGGAACTCGCTCTGTAGACCAGGCTGGACTTAGAAACTCACAGAGATCCACCTGCTTCTGCCTCTCAAGTATTGGGATTAAAGACATTCAGTACCACCTCCCAGACCCTTGGGAATTTCTAGAGGAGTTCATGCATCGATATGTTTACCTAAGAAATAGAGTCTGAGAACCCACTGTGTGTTAAGCACAAGGTCAATGTTGGGTGTTTGTGAGGTTCAGGTATTCCTGCAACTAGAGTATATGGAATTATTGATAAAAAAAATCACACAAATTGTCATGAGGTTACTGAAGAGGGAAATGTATAGAGGTCTGAGAACAGATATAGGAAACGTAGTAGAGTCTTCCACAAAGAAACATTAACTAAAATTTAAAGGATAAGTAGGAATTCTCTAGAAGAGGAGTGTCTATAGTGTGCCAGACAGCAAGGATGGCACAGGCAGATGGGCAGGAGATTGTGTAGTGCATCCCAAGATCCAGAGATCAACCTAAGTGGTACCCAGTGGGTGAAAGGGCCTCTGTGGAAAACAGAGTTCAGATTTCCTCAAGGAAGAGGAAATGGAGATGAGATTTGGCAGCGTGAAGTGGTCTGTGAACTAGGATGTCTTTTCTTCCCACTGGAAACTATTTTCACATAGTTCTCATCTACATACGAGAGCTTTGGTTAGGAGAAGGGACAGTTAAAATCAAGAACAGCCATTCATAGGCTCTGTTCAACTGTGCTGGGAAGACATCTTTGGAATTAACAAGAAAGTCTCTATCAGCTGTCAACTACACTGGGTTTGGATATGAGGAACCCAGCAGGGAGCTTGCCAGTGTCCTGCCCCTGGCTGGCGATTCTGCCAAGGGCAGCCGCGTGTGCACTGGAGGCCTTCCTAATGCAAAGTATCCAGATGAAGATGTCCAGAGTGAATAGAAAGCATTTGCTGGAAAAAGAGGCCCAGAGAACCAGACAGGACCAGAGGCCAGGAAGCGTTGCCTGCCAATTGTGCTGAGAGGAAAGTCCAAGCTCTTTCTCCTCTGTGGTAGACAGAGGCTGCTGTTCCAGAATGTGGTTTAGAAACAACAACTGGGTCTGATCCAAAAGAAAGGTGGTAGCTCTTTCTCCACACCCATCCCATCCGACTCAAACAGGATCAATAATCCAAAGGGCTTTCTCCTCTTTGGTTCCAGAGTGGAAATCTCTGCCAGGTACAAGAAGGAGAGGCAGACTTCAACTAAAATTTTTGTGGATGCTCAGTGGTCCCCAACCTCACAGCAGGCTTTCTGCTGCACACACTCCCAGGGCAGGGGAGGTAACGGAGAGCTGTGGGGGCTTCGAAGAAAAGTGCCTTTGCCTGCACTGCTGGGAAAGCTCAGATGTGAGGCAAGCCAGCCCGTTCGTAAAGTGTGACTGTTAGTGCGTTAAATAAACATTTACGAAACGGAACCTGCCGGACAGTTAAGAGTCTGGCGTGTGTTTTTTTCCCCTTCACTCAAAGGGCTCAAAATTGGCTTAAGTGGAGTTTAATTGAAAAAGTTCACCTCAAGAGTGTGATTAAGCCTGGAAAATATTAGCCGACAGGGGAATTCTTCATAAAGTTATGACCGAGTGGAAATGCTGCGATAATGGAACCCTGTGTGTAACGGGCACTATTAAAATTATATATGTATATCTCTGAACAGTGACAGGTACATGAGTTACCCGGTTACAGTTCTGGGACTCGTTTCTAGTGATATTAGAAGCCATGGGAACAGAGCTCAAGTCTTCCAAATTCTTAAACAGAATTACAGAGATCTGAGAATATTCCTGTCATAATTAGCCACCAGGCGTGGTGACTCTGTGCATAGATTTTGCCTGCATAATTGTGGGTAATATGACTGACATGTCATAAGCTCATGGAATATATGAATAGAAAAGGATTCTAATTTTCATTTGTCCTCTCCATTAAATTCATATAGAGAAACAAACGTAACAACCAGCAACCCCCCCAAAACACTGACTGCCAGACTCCTTAGGTGATTCGCAGATTCGAAACGTGTGATGGTGTTCAGATGCTATGACAAACTACCTGAAAAATTCAATTTACAAAGAGGAAAGGTTTACTTTGGTTAGTGGTTTAGGACATTTCAGTCCAGACCCATGGCTGATTTCTTTGTACTGTGTGAAATCAGAACATCATGGGAGAATTATGTAGTTGTTGCAAAGCTAATCTGAAAAATAAGAGAATTTGAGAAGAGGCAGGACCAGGGTCTCAGTATCCCCTTCAAGGGCATCTCCATGGTGATCTCACTTTCTTCTACTAGGACCCACCTTTTCAAATTTCTACCACCTTTATATAGTGCCCTCAGCTTGGGCTAGGCCTCCAACACAACAGGCTGGGGGAACCTACACCATGCTAAAGGCCCTGGGCAAGGCTAAGATTCAGGTGTCCTATTCGGGTGCTGGCCTACTTTGGTCCTCTTCTCACTCAGCCTCTAGACTCGGATTTATGCAGGACTTTATATATATATATGTATATATGTATTTTCAGGTAAAGAAGAGTGCAGGGTGCTCAAGTGCTTCATAAATTTTACTATGATGAGGGGACTTTATGATGCAGATCTTAGGATCTTAGATCAGTGGGATTAAAAAGTTTGCAAGTGGTGCTGAGGTGCATACCTCAGAGATCGTTTTGAGGAGGGAGGAGCAACAGAGGACCCGGCTCATAGCTAGGTCTGCATGCAGATACTGGGAGTAACTTTGATTGTAACAGAATACAATTGATGACTTGGAATGTCTTTGCCACGACTGATGGAAATTGGGGAGAAAGAGGTAACTCTCTCAACCAACTGTCTTCCATTTTAGAAGGGGGATCTTTGGAAGGTAACTAGAGTTAGAAGAGGTCATGAAAGCGGTGGTTTGCAAAGCTTATAAGATGGGAAGGGCTCTGAGCTGGTGTCTTGGTTACTTTTCTACTGCTGTGACAAGCACCATGGCCAAGGCATCTTAAAAAAGAAAGAAAGTTTAATTTGGGGGTCACAGTTCGAGACGATTAGAGCCTTTGACTATCACGGTGGGGAGCATGGCAGCAGACAGGTAGGCATGGTGCTGGAGCAGTAGCTGAGACCTTACATCCTCATGAGGCAGAGAGGGCTAACTGGGTAGGATGTGGGCTTCTGAAACCTCAAGACCCACCTTCAGTAAGACGCCTCCTCCAACAAGGCCACACATCCTAAACCTTCCAAAACAGTCTCACCAACTTAGAACCAAGTAGTCAAACCTATAGGGCCATATGGGGGACTATGGGGCCATTCTCAATCAACCCACCTTAGCTGGTAAGTTTGCTCTGTCTATCCAGGAGATGCCCTGCATCAACAGAAAAACTAACACTGCTCTTGGATTTCTCGGCTTCCCAGTCATAAGCTACATAAGCTTTTGTTCTTCATAAATTAGTCAGGTTCAAATGTCTTATTATAAAACCAGAAATGGATGACATCAGTTTTGATCTAGTTGAACACTGATGATTATCACACGGAATTCTTTCATCAATCACTGCTCTCTGTGATGTCTCAGAATGCAAGGGCCACCTGACATCTCTATGGAAGTTCCACTCAGAAGTTCCACGATGTATGTGACTTTTGTCAAATCTGAGAAGTTTTCAGCCACTATCTTTTCAAACACTGTCTTCTTCCCCGTCCGTGTTGGTGTCATGGATGTCACGTCACGTCACATGAAGGTCCCACAGAACACGGAGGTTCTGTTCCTGCTTCTCTTTTCTTGTCATGGAGTAATTTCTACTGCTCTGTCCATTGCTCTGCTTCTAGTTCACTGATTCTTGTCTCTGCTTCTTGCATTCTCTTGTTAAGATCTCTTGCTGGGGCTTTTTGTTGTTGCTGTTGTTTGTGTTTTGTTTCCTTATTTTTGTATTAACTGCACTTTGGAGTTTTAAACTTCTCCTTTGGCTCTGCCTCTGCTGTGGCTCTTACTCTTCACTCTACGTCTTAGGCAGGTTTGCTGTGTTTTATTTTCAAGAGTGTTTATTATGGCTGGTTTAGAACTCTTGTCGACTGATTGCTTCTTGGTATGATAGATTTCTTTTAAACACGGACACATTTCTATTGTGATCTGAGCCTTTGGACTTCGTTTTAGCACTCAGTTTGCATTGGACTCCGATGCTGCTTCATTGTGGAAAGGGAGCTGTGAATTTGTTTTACCCAGAGGGAGACACAAGTCCGATTGCCAACTTGGCCTCCACAGATGACTGGGATTCTGGGCTCCTTCTGACTGCTGGCGGGCAGAAGTTCCAGCTGCTTGTGTGGTCTCCACAAAGACTGGCCTGCAGGAATGATGTCCCTACTGCTTATCTGGTCTTTTCTTTCTGGCATTTTGTCACAGCCTCACAGGGAGGGAAAGTCTAGCCAGCCCCTCTGCGCCTCCCAACCTCAGCCCTCATTGGTGCTGATGGGGACACATTGCTTCTTAGGTTTTCTGGCTGACACAGAGCAGCTACTGCCCAAAACATTTCCCTCCTGTTCTTTGCCTCTCCTTTTACGTAGCTGTGCTGTGCAAGCTTCTGAAAGAGGACTTTTGGTTTCCAGCAGTTGGCGTTTTCTGGCTTTGGGCCTCACACCATATAAAGCTAAAAAGACCAGAGTATAACGCATGACCGTGCCACTTTCCAGCCCCGAGATGTGGAGGCGGTGGTTGGGTCCCTTCACCTTTCAGCTTTATACACAGTGCCCAGGGACTTTTTTGCATCTGAATGCAGAATGTGGAGTGCCTTGGTGGTGACACTGCTGATTACCTGGCAACTGCTCGGTTCACTTAACATTGTGATTTTGAGAGCTATCCATGTTGATAGGTAAAGACTCGGGTTCTAAGTTCCCTTTGATAACTTTCTCAGTCATTTAACTAGCGCTTGTTGAGTAAATTTTCTATGGAGTCTTTTAAAGGAAGCTCAAACAGCAGAGACAGACATTTTTTTTTTAACCTGCTACAAGACAAGAAACTCAAAGCCAAGCATCATTGAGATGCATGTCTTTGCACATTTTGCTCTTTTATTCAAGATAACTGCAGTATCTCCAGGCATCACACACAGAAGAGGGAATGATTTCGTGTGTGTGTGTGTGTGTGTGTGTGTGTGTCTGTATGTGAAGCTTCCCTATGTCATGTGCACCAGAACTGCATCATGTGTTCAGTACATTAGAGCATGAAAACGTGACACCTTTTGGTCCCTAATTCTTAGCCATTCCAAGACAACATCAGAAAGCTAAACCAGGCTTGGAGAACATTTAAGCAGTGCCTCACGCAGATCACACAGACATGTCCATGAAGTTGGTCTTGTCCACAATTCTAGAAGAATGGCAAGGTTTTCCTCAAGCCCTCAGACACTGAACATTGGGGACCAGTTTCTCAGAAGTCAGTACTTTTCGATTGACGCTATTTGGAGGGATTTGTGGTACGATGTTTGCGCATTTCTAAAAGAAGCTAGCTTTATGCAGTTCTGCCTGGAAAGTGACTCTTTCTCCTGAGAAGATCGCATCCATGCTTCCAATGTGCCCTGAATTTCCTGTGTTTCCCCTGTTCCCATCTCATAGGGGAGTCTTCTTTTAGTGGATGTGAGGAAATTTTCTTAGTAAGAAATGGAGAAATATGAGTCTGTAGCAAGGTCCTCTGTTACCAGAAAACAATGCACAACTTACAGATGTGTTAAAGATTGTGGGGGAACATAGAAGAAGCAAATACCATAACTCACTGGACCTCACAGACACTCATGTGTAAGTTACATTCTTAGTGGGGTCAGGGGTGTGAGTACTTACTTGCTTTCTTGCCCCAATTGTACTAATTCTTAGTCTGGCTTTCAGCTGTAATTTTGTGAAGGAGGGCACAGGACACACACACACACACACATACACACACACACACATTGAGAGAGATAGAGACTTAATTATTTGAGGATTTTATAATGAAGCATTCCCAGAATGCTTTTTATCCTGTTGACTTCAAACTTGAGATTGAATTTTTACTTATTCATTTTATAAATTGTCTTATTATGGGTTTCTATTGCTATGATGAAACATTATGATGAAAGCAAGTTGGAGAGGAAAGGGTTTATTTGGTTATGCTTCCCACATCATTGTTCATCATTGAAGGAAGTCAAGACAAAAACTCAAACAGGGCAGGAACCTGGAGACAGGAGCTGATGCAAAGACCATAGAGGGGTGCTGCTTACTGTCTTGCTTCTGATGGCTTGCTCAGCCTACTTTCTTATAGAACCCAGAACCACTAGCCTAAGGAATGTCCCCACCCACAATGGGCTGGGTCCTCCCCCATCAATCACTAATTAAGAAAATGCTCTACAGGCTTGCTTACAGTCAAATCTTCTGGAGGCATTCTCTCAATTGAGGCTCCCTTCTTCCTCATGATTCTAGCTTGTGTCAAATTGACATAAATCTAGTCAGTACACATTTTTTTCCCTTGAGATTGTGGATATGTTAATATGGTGCTAAAATGCCAAATAATTTGAATAAAATGATTGAGTCTCAGTGTTTGACAAACAGAGGAAATGATGAGTGAAGTCACCTGAAGCCGTCAGGGAACAGGTGGCAGAGACACTAGGGACGAAGAACACATTTGCTTGAGAATAGTAGTCATTGTAGTGTAGGAAATATGGGGGAATTTTAAGATGGAAAAGAATATACCAGAAGCTCTTCATTTTCCTTTCTAGGTAGTCAGAGGTCCCTTCATGGCAGATTACAATAGGAAGACTGCAAATGCTCTGCTACCCAGCAGAATGTCCATATTGTTTTTTTATTGTATGTGACATGTTAGTATAAGCCAGTGGTGCCAGGCATCTCTCAGCTGGTTCTTCTGCCTTGTAATTCACAAGGGTATAGTTGTGATACCACCTGGGTTGTATTTTCACCCAAAAACTTGAGTGGAGAAAAGGCTACTTCTGGATCCCCAGGTTCCAGTACCCATCATTTCTTTTGTGGTCGGGGGCTGAAGGCTCCATCTTTTCACTTGGCTAGCAGTTGTTCAGCTCCTGGAGACTGCTTATGTTTTCCAGGTTGTCAGCTTTTGTGAGCTGTCACCCATGCTGGGGTGGGCTTTGGTGATGCAGCTGTCCTGTAAGTACCCATATTCCTGTAAGTAACCCTAATACAACTCATAGGATCACCAAATTTGACTTTGGTGCTATACATTGTGTCTTGGGTTCCCTATTTTGGGTAAGTAGACATGTGTATAGTATCTCCCCAGGAAAAGTTTTGTCATACATCTAATCTTTGTCATACATCTTATCTCTGCTTCTGTCCCTTGGCTAGAAGAAGTATGCCATAGATCCTGTCCACACTCGAGAAGAGAGAATGATACAAAAGTATGAACTTCAGGAAGTAGGAGGCCAGAGGGATCACCTTGAACTCTACCTGTCATAATTCCCACATGTGAGCACACAGGTCCACCTTCAGTGTCCTTCTGCTGTCTATAGAAGTGACCTTTGCCATGGCCACTCTTCCCCAGGGCATTTCTTTCATTCCAGAAAGTCTCAAGGATGGGGTCTCATTTCCAGGTTAGTTCCTTTCATTCAAAATGGAGTGACATCTTGGCAATTAAATAAGAATATTGCCAAGTCCAGTGAAGGTGATTTTAGTAAAAATTTCCCGCCTTCGCCTCACGGACATGTCTGTTCTCTTTGGTTTTAACACTCTTGAGGAGAAGGCTTCACCAGTCTCTTCCGAAGGCAGGAGGGCTGCTGGATCAGTGGAGAGCAGCCAACAACGGGACAACAGAAGGACGGGGGAGAACGCAACAACACTCTCACCCGACAGGTTCTGGCTAATTGAGCAAAATAAAAATCTGTTTGGAAATGAGAAGTTGACAAAATGCCAGTTTAGAAAGTGAGTTTTTGTAAATAAACACTGGAAAGGAATACAACCAAGTCACTATTTTGATTACATGGTTTGAAAACAGAAAATTCAATTTAGATTTTTCTTTTCCCCACAACTCTCAGTGTGAGAAATTTTGAACTGGGTCGGAAAACATACTTTTTCCTGGTTCCCATGTCTTCCATCCTTCCTCAAATTGCCTTAACAACGGTGCATCTCTATGTCCAAACAAACAGGCAGGTGGGGGAGATTAATGAGCTGACCTTTAACCTTGTGAGTATTTATTTCAGAGCTCAGGGGAAATGCATTTCTGGGCCAATGAAAATCCCCAAACTGTCTCTGATAATTTGGTATTAAAGACAGCTCTGTCAAATGCTTCTTGAGACGTTGTGAGCCTCGCCCTGCTCCTGACCCCAGCTCCTTAGCACTTACATTCCTCTCTCCCCATTAAAATGGATTGTTCTCAGACCCTCCTCATGCATACGCTGAATGTGCATCTACTCGATACTCAGAGATATTAACTGGCATTTATTAAGCATCTACTGCATCAGAGCCTAGAGTTAGCTGTCATAACCATCATCATCTAAAATTCTTGAACGTTTCTGTAAGAATGATCTTGCAAATTTTATGTCCTCCAATATAATTGTTGTATTACCCCTACAAATCAGGTACTTAAATACTCAATTATTCATTTGTGCAATAACTGCTTGATGTCTGAAGATGAAATAAGTATCAGATCTATAACTTGAATAATTGAAATAAATGGATCTTGAATATTTATTTGTGTATTTTTTTTATTCTAAAGGAACATATTGCCCAAAGAAATGGAATAATTGGGGTTCAAAGCCAAAAGATGATACAGAGTCATCTTCTGTGGTCCCTGACATCCTCCAGTTCATTTGGGTATATGTAATCTGCACAGTTACATGGATATGTAATTGCACTGGGCAAGTCTTCTTCTCATCCATTGCTCTTACAATATGACAAGCCTTTAGAATAGGAAAGGTTACAAATATGGAGTCCTAGTACAGAAGAAACTGAGAAAGCAATACAGTGTAGTATCAAAGGACAAGTCCTCTATGGCATCCAAAGATTGCTCCTCCAGAATATGTGTGCTATTATTCCTTATATGAAGAAGAGCTTGAGTGTAGAGTGGCCCTGGGACCAACAGAAAGGAAAACTGCAGTTCTTTCATGCTTAAACCTTAAGGGTCTGGATTTCTCTTGAGAGCTCCATGCCATGTCACATTGTGAGGAAGATGGGGTGTCTTTGTGTAACGACATCCCTAGAGGGGAACCAAGGCTTTCCATCTGCAGCTTGTGGAGGGTCTGCCTGACAGCCAGCTGTATGAACACATCCATTCCAACCTTTGGGTCACAACAGAAGAGGCAGAAACTGCATCCAACCACAGCCAAGGAATGACATGTTGCGGTTGCTTCAATGCACTGTGTTCTGGGTGGTTTGTTAGGCTGCTGTGGACTACCTGTGAACTCCTGCTTTCCCAGAAAATAGGAGGTTCGTTGTTAGGTTGTCTTTCTTTTCCTTTCTTCTGGACTCATGCCCCAGAAGCATCAGGGTTAAGCCAAGTTTCCTTGAAGGGGTCACAGGTGCAGCCCCCCTTTCCATCTCTACCATGGGGGACCATGAGGACCATTTCAGGGCCTGGAAGGGGCTCAGGGGCAATTAGCAGCCAGCTAGTGGACTAGGACTTCGGTTTCAGAGAGAAGGGCTCCTTTATCTTGATTTTGATGGCCTATGCTTCTTCTCAGCAGCAAAAGTGATTCAGTTCAGGGATCATGATTAATTGTGGACCCCAACAACGCCCCCAAGGAAACTGCTTTTGCAAATGCACATGGCTGGCAGTTGGCACCCAGGAACTGTTGAGTGGGGCCGGCATGGTTTCTGAGGCCGTGCTCCTACCTCACGTCTTTTTGGAGTCCAAGGGCTGTGACACACCACAAGGACAGTTACATATCATTTGATCTCATGTCATTTCAACCTGATTGTGCCATCAGTGTGTTAATTTGTGTACTCTAGATTACATTTTAATGGTCTGGTTTGCATTCTCCCTCCTCTTTTTCTGCTTGATAAAAATTTAAAAGGACATCTGTTGTGCAAAGGATGACTTGTCCCCCAGGATACAAAGTCACCAGAATGTGCGATAGTAATTTTTCTTAGGAAATAACCTCCCCTATCTTGTCACATCGGGCTATGACTGTGGAAGAGCTCTTATAATTCGACTGTTGTTTTCCTTTGCCATTTGTTTACGGGGTGAATGAATAACCTCATCTCACATCTCATTCTGTTTCTTAAACATTTGTCTTCCTTTCTGAAGAAGGAAGTCTAGAGTCTGAGGCCTGGCCAGAGGCTACTGAGGAATTCTAAAGCTGTTTTGCAAGGTTTTATTGACAAACCTATCTCTTGTTTGTTGACAGAGAAAGGTAGAAGGAAGGTGTGTGTTGTGGCATGCAAGCCAGCATCACCAATGTCAAAGATTTAAGGAATTTCACCCTTGCATCCAGAGTTCTTCGGTGTCTATTTGACATTTTGCAACTAACTGGTAGCCATTTTGCAATCTCCTGTTTCCCAGTGTCTGGAGGCATTTCTAAAGGGCACGAAGGGGAATATTGCTGTCACCTAGTGGGTAAGGGTAGTGATTCACTCACACACACACAGGGCAGTGCTCTTTAGTAAAGTATCGTCCCTTCCTGGTGTCAGTAGTGTTGAAGTTGACAAGCTCTGGTCTGTGGGTTCGCGTCTCCCCTTTCTTCATGTAGTGGAAGCAGAGAGAGGAGAATACAGACGCAATGTGGACACAGTGTGCCATCAGCCACAGAGAATCAACCACATCTGCCAGCCCCACACGGTTTTCCACTGAGCTAAGCTCGCCTGTGACAGATAAAAACACTTACCGTTGAGCACAAAGACCTCTTGTACAGGTATAGAGAGATGAGAAAAAGGGGGCCTCGGGGTTCCTCGGGATTTGTGGCTGGGACCTCCTATCTCTGTATCCCTCATCTTCTATGTATCCTCTTCCTAGAGGTGCTGTCACCCGAGTCTTGGGCTTCTAGGCTGTCTTCCACTTTTCTAACCATCCCAATCCTTTCTTCAGACAGTGGATGTACACACACAAATAAGTGAGCTTATGTTTCCAAGTGATTGTCTCGAATTAATTGTGTTTAAATGGAGCATCTTATTTTCTCTCTCAAACATGTTTCCAGCCCCGCCCCAGCTCTACGCCAAATTCTTCTTTTGGTAAGTAGGCACTATTATGCCAACTGTGTATGGCAAAACATGATTATTTTTATTTTCCAAATACTTACATAGAATCTAGTCCGGTTCGTGGATGCCATATTGTAAATCTCCAAACCTCTCTCGTTACTCCATTTCCCTTTTACTTTCTCTGGGAAAGCCATCACGACAGGCAGGTCCCAAAGACGACATCCCAACCGAGTGACCATCATCAAAAGACCTTCCCTCTTTGACTCTTCTGTCAGTGTTTACACACCACCAACGTGCAAGTTTGACAACACCACCTCATGGTGATGGAATTTCAGTGTCATCTGCTGCTCTTGCCTTGCACGCTCTGCCGTCTTCCTGACATACTTCAGTTGGTCTATCTGTTAAAACTAGTTTCATTATAAGAACATACAAGCACAGAGATCCAGGAGGAGAAGATGGACCATGTGAGGACAGGCAGGGAAGGGAGTGGCACATCAGTAAGTGAAAGAACACGGAGATGGCCGGGAAACGCCAGACGGCAGAAAAGGCAATGGGGGATTGATTGTCTCAGTCGTTTTCAGTGATGCTGGCACTTGGCTTTTGGACTGTGGGGCTCCAGATCTCAACTACAGCTGAGCGTTTCTGATGGACCGCAGTCACGCGGTCTGTGTTACTTTGCCGTGACGGTCCTAGCAAGCTCTCTTGTCCTCACTCTCCTCACCGCCAGCCACTCTGATCTCTCCCTTGCCTCACTCACTGAGCGTGCTCTAAGGGTAGGTATTACCCTCTCTCTTCAGAATGACGTGCAGTCCTTTGGTGTTTGCAGACTTGCTCCTTCTTGTCATTCAAATGGCAGTTTAGGTGTAGCCTCTTCAGCTAGGACTTCTCTGTTGGGAGTCTAATTCTGCAATCCCTAACTGCCATCCCTTTCACTTTTCCTTGCGTCCTGCCTTGACTCTCTGCTTGGGATCGGATGCCACGTGAAACTGATACCACATGGAATTTTCCTCAATTACTTGTTACTGCCATTTCCCACACCACACAAAACCATAATACGCAACACATTTCTCTCTTCTACCTAGAATTGTGTCTGGAGATTAGTAGATAGTCTGTGAGTATTTTTGGAACAAGTAGAATCATTTTAAGAAATTTAGTTGCCATCAAAGTGAAACTTGTCTGAGCGAATGGATGAGAGGAAACAGAGAGTGAGTAATTTAATTGGGTCTTTGGCAGAGAGAGGATAAGGGAGCTAGAGTTCTCCAAGGAAGCTTGTCTTCCTCTGGGTAGGGGGTGGGCAACCCCTGTTCATATCAAACCTTTGCTGGAAGGGATAATGGTTGACTGTGCTCCATCAATCCTACCCTTTTGCCTCTGCAAATATTTATGCTGTAAGCTCCCTTTTTCCCTGGCCTAGTGGGAGCCTGGGAGAGCCACACACTAGCACTGGGTCTAATGGAGACATTGAGCACCATTAGCACAGATGGTTGTCATATGTATGTAAATGAGAAACAAATTGAATTTGGTGTCCCTTCTCACCAGCTGTCCTATCAAGAAAGACTCCCAGAGCAGTGAAAAAAAATACAAACCCAAGCCTGCCACCACACCGCTAATCTGTCACCACAGATTAATCACAACGAGCGCATTCATCACCATTTGTTTTTAGTACAAAGGGAAATAACTTGTTTTCCGAGTATGTCCAGTTAAAAGAAGGTGTTTGGCCTTGTAGAAACAAGGCCCCACAAGGGCGTGAGGCTTCATTAGCTAAGAACAAGAAGTAAACGAAGAATGAGAGCCCTGGGCTGCATGCCTCCATCAGAGCTGCCTGCTGTGGGCATGTGTACAGTGAAGGACAGTCAGCCACCTCAGAAATACAGACAGCCGGGCGTCACAGATTCCTCAGACCAGCTGAATTCCCAGTGAGTCAGGAACTGATTGTAGCAGAGGTTGGACAAGAATTACTCATTATTATTTCGTAGAAAGAGAACCAGGTTGGTAGCTCTAACTGTGGATTCAAGGGGTCAGGCTGACCTTCTGAACCTCGACCTCATTGCTGCTTACAAGTCTTATTAGATTGGTGGGTTTTGTGGTTGATGTTCTCTCTCCTCTCTTGTTCTGTTATTATTATTGTTGCTGTTGAATAGATTGATTCCTCGAGCCTTGTCCACTACAAGATGTAGTACCACCGGACTACATCTAAGCCCAGACTGCCTGTTCCCACAGCAATGGACAATCACTGCAGGGATTCACCCAGTAAGGAAGCATTACCAGATTTATATTTTAAAGAGACTCCTGATCCTCGACATTAGAACCAGATGCTGCGTCTCTTAACAGGTAAGAGCTTTTTACCTTTTTACCTTAACAGGTAAGGGCTTTTTACCTTTTTACCTTAACAGGTAAGGGCTTTTTACCTTTTTACCTTAACAGGTAAGGGCTTTTTTACCGGGAGCCAATTATCCTGTGGTTCACAATGGACACTGGACAGCAGATAGTGTCCTTCCACACAGAAGCTTTTGGAGTTTGGGGTCATGGAGGATTCAATGATTGAGTGGCATGTCAAGAACTGAAAACTGCTTTTGCGTAGAAGGGAGCCAAGAGCATTTGAAGCAAGTTTGGCACAAGTCCTATCTTTCAAGGGCTCAAGAACAGTCTTTGAGAGTCAAGAGGTTCACAAGTGAGACGAACAATAACAGACAGAGGACTGAGGGGAAAGAGAAGTGTGTGTATTGGAGACACATGCGCTGGGAATGAATCACGGATGGAAATTTAAGCTAGGATGATTTCAGCTTCTACTAGTTTTTTTTTTTTTTTTTTCCCAAGCCTGGCCAAATAGCTCCTTGTTGGCAGTCGCATTAGCAGAAAAATGAGAAGCTTCCCTTCAAAGCACATAATTAATATAAATTTCACATGAAGGACAATCAATTACTTAATATGCGGTGAGAATGTAATACATTAAAGGAGGCCCATTAGAATGAAGTTGTATCAAAAGCAAGCATTTTCCCAGCATACGGTGTTGAAAGGAAGGAACCACTCTCTCCTCTGCTTTCTATAAAGCAAAATTCCAGTTGTGTAGAGGCAAAATAAAAGCATCTCAAAAATGAAAGTGAATAAATAAATAATTGCGCTGGCTAATTTTATGTGTCATCTTGAGCTGGGGACCGCCCTGAATTGCTCGTTAGTTTTTGTCAAATGAATACCAACTAGGGTCATCTGGGAAGAGGGAACCTCAGCTGAGGAATTGCCTCCATCAGACTGGCCTGTGGGCATTTTTAAAGTGCTATTATTAATGTTTGATGTGGGAGAGCCCAGTTCGCTGTGGGTGGTGCCATCCATGGGCAGCTGGTCCTGGACTGTATACAAAAGCAGGCTGAGCACAGCATCGGGAGAAAGCCAGCAAGCAGTGCGTCTCCATCGTCTCTGCTTCAGTTCCTGCCTTGAGCTCCCATCTCGGCTTCCCTCAGTGATATAATCTGTGAGCCAAGTTGCTTTTGGCCATTGTGTTTATCATAGCAACCGAAGGTAAAGGAAGATATAAAATAATTGATGAATCATTATTTCTAGATATTTCTGAAGAGATTTGGGTAAGTAGACTGAAGAATGAAGAGCCATCCTCATCAGTGAGCCGAATCCACCCAGTCTCTCACGCACAAGACAGAACGAAAGGGCAGAGGAAGGGGAGAGTTAGCCTTTCCCTTTGGGCTGTGTGAACTTGGACAACAGACAAATGATTCTTCAGCCTTCAAACTCTGGGACTTACATCAGGGGCCCGTGAGGTCCTTAGATTCATCGGGTTCCTTGACTGTTTGCTTTCAGACTGAATGATACCATCAAATCCCCTGGTTTTCTAGCTTATAGAAAACCACGGGATACTGCATTTTCCATAATCACACGGAATCATTCTTATGATGCATTCTCTGCCCCTCCCCCATTTCTGTAATTGGGTCTATTTCTCTGGAGAACCCGAAGTATATGTTAAAGAAGAATGGCTTTTCATAAAAGTCCCATGTTTATAAATTTATACTAATAAAAGTGAGAACTAAAGGCATGTAAAATATATTTACCACCAAAAAATATGAGGAGAAAAATCTGTATGTACCCTTCCTTTAATCAATCAATCAATTCAATTTAATTCTTAAATACTTTAATCAATATTGATTAAATAAATGGTGGCCTGATATGGAAAGAATACTACGTAGCACTTAGGAGGGATGGCTGGGTTGTATGTTTATTTATATAAAAATATACCCATGACAGTAGGATGAACAAGTCTTTGAGATAAAATTTATTTTATGATACCAATGATAAAAATATTTATAGCAGTCACTAGATGGCAACTCCATAGTCTTCCTACCCATAAATCTAAAAGCAACCTAACTTGGTTTATGTGTTCTGTATTTTCCATCTAGTTTTGAAGGGAGAGGGGTTTTCATCAGAGGTCACCATTCTCCACACTATCTAACTCCATATCCTCTGCCTCTGTCAGGGGCATCGCGCTTCAAGTGTTACACCCTTTTTGTTTGTCATGAAATTCTCTCTCTTCAGCCGATTTCCCATCAGCACATGAGAAAGCTCCCATCCTCCTCACATCCACTAACAGACACTGCATGTTTGACATCTATCTATTCAGAGCAAGATTCAAATTAGTTTACCCACAATGCCTGTTTCCACTTCAAGTCCATCAGCTCTGATCTCTACCATCTGACAAAAGTCTTGTCAAGATTCTAAGTGGCCTTTGTGTTGCCAAATGTGTAGTTGTTTCTCTGGTCTCCTCTGATTCACTTCCTGGTGTCCGATACCACTGACCTTACTGCCTGTCTCAGCGGTTCTCAAACTGTGGGTCACGAGGGGTCTAATGACTCTTTCACAGGGGTTGCCTAAGACCATCTCTATATCAGTTATTTATATTATGGTTCTTAACACCAGCAAAATTACAGTTATGAAGTAGCAATGAAAACAGTTTTATAGTTGGGGGTCACCACAACATAAGGAACTGTATTAAAAGACCTCAGCATTAGGAAGGTTGAGTACCACTAGTATCTAAGCCCTTTGTCTCTGACCTTCCTTTCTTCCCTGGCCTCTGTGGAAGCAGTGTCTCATGGGAAAGGCTTCAAGCTTTGGTCTGGTTTCTGCTTCTCCCTTTAGTTGAATGGTTCTCAACTTTGCCTGCTGGTAGAATCATTGTTGTGGAGGGGATGCTGGTTTCTAAATACAGTGGTGCCTGAGCTCAGGTAGGGGTATTGGAATCTCCAGATGCAGAGGTCTGACTACTAGGTCCTGAAAGCCTTGTAGGTGACCTTTATGTCCCCCCCAGAGTAGAGGATCACTTTCTCAGGTGATGCTGCTTGGTGACCGTGTTTTAGAAACTAACTACTGCGAGAATTCTGAATTACTAGTAAATCCATACCTCTGGCCCCTGGATGGAAGGTTCTCATGGGACGAACTAGGATAGCTGTGGGTCAACTTGATCCCACTGATTTTGCCTGCCCTGGAGGTAGGATCAGCTGCACTGTATCAGGGGAATCCTGCTGGGCTCCTGGGATGTCCTGTGATATGTGCTTCACTCCGGCCTTGACATAATGAAATGCCTTGTTAAGGGACTTTTGTACATGCTACACCAGGACCTGAACAGTAATGTATAACTTTGCATAGACAAAGGACGATTAAAACCCATCACGCTCTCATTCTCAATTGTCATCAGCTGCACAAGTATCTTGTATGTTATTCTGTTTGTATAGGCAGCACATTACCTGTCAGGGCTCACCTGCCACCCCTCACCCCAACCAGCACACACCGGTGAGTTTCATACTGCTCTGATCTGTGTCCATGTGCCCTTATAGTTCCCACCTCATACTGTATTCTCTTTTGCTGTTTGTCTTTCTTTAGGCACCATTCACTCACAATCTTGTTCACGGTTCATTTTCTGTCACAATTTGATACCCAGATATTCAGTCAAACATTATTCTATGTGCATCTGAGAGGGTTCTTCGGGATCAGATTGATATCTGAATGGGTAGACTGAGTAAGTCAGAGTGTGTTCTCGAACAGGGACTAGCCTCATGAAATCAAACAGGTTGAGGGAGATGGAGCATCTCCTGTCTGCCAGCCTTCAAAGGGGACATCAAACTCAAGCAGAAACTTCTTGAATCTCAAGCCTTGAGTCTCAAGTCCTTTGTACTGGAATTTGCAGCATTAACTCAGAGCTGGATTTGCTACTAGCAAATCCTGGGGCTTGCCCAGATGCCTGAGGTCAGAGGAGGACCTAAGATCCTGTGGAACTGGAGTTACAGGTGGTTGTAAGCTGCCACGTGGGTGCTGGGAACTGAACCCAGGGCCTCGGGAAGGCAGGCAGCGCTCCATTCACTGAGCCATCGCTCCAGTCTCCAATTTTTGCTTTTTAGTTCTTTTCTTTATTCAGCAAAATTTGGGGTTTCTGTTATGAGTCAGGTCTTTTACTTACTTGGTTTAAAAAGCCAGTGCAGCTCTCTTGTATAAGAAAGTATGTTTTTGGCTCTGTAATCTGTTTTCTATTAAGACTTGTGTTTTCTTTTCTTGGGAGCAGGTGTTGTTGAGGTAACTTAGAACTATGCAGCCTAGGCTGGCCTTGAACTTTCAGTTCCCCATCTCAGCCTCCTGAGTGTTGGAATCACAGGTGTGTGCCAGCATACTGATCCTATTTTTTTTACTTTTTGATTGAAAAAATATCTTTGTTGCTTGTCATTTATGAGACCAGCCTTACTCTGTGGCCTTGGGTGGCCTGGAACACACAGACTGACCTCAGGCCGATAGTGATCCTAAAACCTCAGCCCTCTTAGGTGCTGGGATTATAGATGCTAAAAATACATTTTTTATTGTAAAATTTGTTTTTTTTTTTTTTGAGTGTACGTCTGTATGTGTTGTGTGGATTGTGTGTTGTATGTCACTTGGCTTTGTAGCTTACTTTTTAAAATAAGAGTTGCTTTTATTATTTTGAATTACGTGTAGGCATGTATGTCTGCATGTGGTTCTGGACACATGAATGCAGGTACTCACTGAGGCCAGAGGTGTCGGATAGCCTGGAGTCACGGACCATTGTGAGCTGCCTGCATTGGGTGCTGAGAAACAAACCCAGGACCTCTGGACGAACAGAAAGTGTTTTTAACCCCTGACCCATAAATTACTTTTTAAAACAGAACAATCCACATTTGGGGATGACATTAATGTCCATTTAGACCAGCAGTTCTCAGCCTGTGGGTTGCAGCCCCTTTGGGATGGAACGGCCCTTGCACAGGGATCGCCTAAGACCACCTGCGCATCAGATATTTACATTACAATTCACAACAACTGCAAAATTACAGTGACAAAATAGCAACAAAAATAGTGTTATGGGTTGGGGGTTATCACAACATGAGGAACTGCGTTAAGGAGTTGCAGCTGTAGGAAGGCTGAGAACCACTGGTTTAGACAATTAAATGCGGACAATGATGGCTGCACTTTTCCCATGCCTCCTTCCCATCCACCAGCAATTTCGTAAATGTTGTTATTGGCCATTGCCTATAAATGCTAAGTACACCCAAAGCTTCTTGGCCCACCATTTCTCAGTTATTCCTCTCTGTCTCCACTGATACAAGCCCGTGCTCCACCCTCTTTTTGCTTTTCCTTTTAAACTTTGTTGGAGCTTCCACTTCTGTATGCTCAAGGGCTTTGATAGTAACATTATGAATGGACTGTTATCTACTTTTCTTCACATCTCATGTCTGTAATTTTATCGGCCCTTTGGGGCCTGTTTTTCCTGTTTCTCCCTAGCTCAAGATCTATATCCTATGCTTATTTTCTTTGGCAAAACCAAATATCCACATTTTTCCAATTTTTTTCTTCTTGGATTTTCCCTCTGCCACTTTCAAATTATTTTTGTTTGTTTGTTTTTTGTTTGTTTTCCTTGTCTTCTCCTCCATATCCCTTAGTCTATTTACACCAGTGTCTATTCTTCCATATTCTGGCACTGGGGTGGGGGTGTTGCTCATTTCACCTGATGGTTTCGAATTCATGCTCCATTGTCTCCTGTTACATCAATATCTTACCTGATGGAGTCCTTGTATTTCTGTCTTTTGTCTTGTTTTGGTTCTTATACTGTAAACAACAGTCTATCTAACATGTTTTTTAAAAAGTAAGTTACAAAGCCAAGTAACATACAACACACACAATACATACAACACACACAGACGTACACTCAAAAAAAACCCAACAGTTTCTGATTAGTGGTTTTGTATTTAAAGTGGGGTGCTGAGGGAGGTCTAGTGTTCCTGAACACAAGAAGGCTCTGAAGTGTGCTCCAGAGAAAATACACAGGTTTTGCTGAGCGCATTCAGGTGGGGCTTATGACTTACAGTGCTGTTGGGTGTTAGTTCAATGTTAATGAGATATCAATACATATTAAATGAGGAGCCTTCAAGCAGTAACACACATAAAAATTTACGTACAGATTGGTTGGCAACAACGATGTAGCAAGAGGCTCTCAAAACCTAGACTCATCTTCTCCCCAGGCAATTGGAGCTCAGGGTGTGGTATTTCAGCATTTGTAGCACTTCTACAGATCACAGCTACTGCAAGCAATGGCAACTGGCCAACCAATTATTTTAGGCAGCTTGTGTCTCTGAGTTACATGACAAATAGGGTTGATGACTTTTGTGATTTCTCATTGTTTAGTTGTGGCTTTGGGGTATAGTCTGAGCAAATGCCTTCTTGCCATTTTAACATTGTGAATTTGTTTTTAACTGGGTCTTGTTGGAAGATTTTACTCTCTCTCTCTCTCTCTCTCTCTCTCTCTCTGCTGGAGGTCAGAGGACAATCTAGGGTGTTAGTCCTTGCCTTCTCTCTTGTTCTCAGCTGTGTGCACCAGGCTACCTGGACCGTAATATTTGAGTGATTCTCCTTGCTCACCTCCCATGGCACTGTGGAATGCTGGGATTACAGATGAACTGCAGCATCCAGCTTTTCACATAGTTTCTGGGGATGTAAATTGAAGTCCTCACATTTGTGTGGCAAACACTTTACCTAATGAGCTACTCCCACAGCCCAGATGCTACTTTCTTAGGCAAAGTTCCACTGACTGTTTTGAAGCCTAGGAGACAGCCAAGGAGGATGCAGAGGCTCTGCCAAGAGATGGTGGAAGAGAATGGGGAGAGAAACAGTGCAGTCGGGAGGGGACCTGGTCTCACACACTGATGAGTGTGAAAGCCCACCAAGTATTTGGTATTTGGTAATATGGCAACTTTCAACTTGGTTCTGCTTCTGCCATTTGTTACCTTGTGATGGCTGAATAAGTTGGAGGGGGGAGCATTTGGAAAAGCGTGTGTTCTGGTTTCTCTCACATTGGTTTACAATCCGTGCCCCGAGAGAAAAAAACAAATAAATCTCTGGGTCACACCTGCCTCTTACAATGCCACTAAACTGCTTCCACAAGGTTGACACTGAATAGATCTCAGTTGTTTTCCAAAATCAAGCTGACTCAGGGCCGAGGAAGGCACTTGGATGATGGTATTGGTGGAGGGAGACATGCTGTGGCTTCTCGGGCTTCCTGAGCTCCAGGAGCATCTCCACAAGACATCCCTGCTTCTGTGTATCTCACATAGTTTTTGGCCTCCAACATACTGGCAGATTCACTCTTTAAACTGCAACTCAACTTCTTCGCATTAGATGCAGTGGATCTCAGTTAGGGTGGCCCAGCCAGTTGGGGTTCAGGGCCTTTGTGCGATGACATCAAGTCTGGAGACAGTAAGTAGGAATTCTCCTTACTGGCGATGCAGCATGAAGGACTAGATACTTCCAAAGGTGTCTGCTGGGCCTTTGCAAGGGGAACTGAAGAATGCTAGGGTTTTCTCCCGAGGAGTGTCGTTAGTGCCCTGGTCCCCATCTAAAGGGCGATGTACTTTTGTGAGTGGGATGGCTTAGATGAGATGATTATTGAAATCTCATCCTCCCCGAGATACAGATTGCTGTTTAAAGGCGTGACGTGTGCCTTTCTACATTCAGTTCCGCTTGCTCTTCCATTCCATCCATGCCTTGCAACTTTAAACTTTCCTGGTCTTCCATATCCTCTGCTCTCTTTTCTCATACTTCACAGCACAGCATCTCCCTCTCTCTGCCCTCATCATGCCTGTGTCCTCCTCTTCTGCTGTGGCTCCATAGCCTTTCCCTGCACCTGCCTGCATACATCCTTTTCTACCCTCTCCTACCAGTTCTCTGACATGTACCAGGACCACAAGACCACAGGCCTTTCTTACCTGCCCTTTGCTCTGTAGCACCAGTGAACCCTCAGGATTCTTTCATTTACTAAGAACAAGGGCTCACGTCTTGCCTGGAGGAGCCAAGAGTGGCTGATACAATAGGGAGTTTTCCTTCATGGTTCCCCACGGAGCACCCTGTGATGCTTTAACGGTCAACAGCAAATTTAATTCAAATTCAGCAGGCGTTATTAGAAGGCATATTGGCTAGCATGTCTTTATTGCTTCCATCTTTAATTATGAAGTATAATAAGGTCACATTTCTGGAAATGGAGCTCAGTAAGATACATTGGTTTAATTTGTAAAAGTAATCTCCCTTCAGAAATGATATGTTTCATTCCACTTCAGCTAAAACCCACATCAATGGCAGAAAAATGAAACAGACTTCAATTAGCCTCAATAATCCTCCTGCACAGTGATGAGCAGGAAGAAAAAAGAAACTGGTATGTCGTATCTTCCTCCTGTAAGGCCTTTGATGATAGGGAATGGACTGTGTCTATTTGTTTTCCTGCTCAGTGCTATGCCTTCTCAGAAGGTCGTAATATGATAAAATGGTTTTAATAAAACAGAGATGAAGGGATTTCTTGGAATCGAGTCAAAAGCTTTTGACCAAGAAATAGCAAGAACCCAGGTGATCTTTTGCAAATGGGAGTCTGTCTTTGTCAGATAGAAAATCAGGGCAAAGCTCCCAGTAGAGTCTGGAGGAAATACTTAGCCTTAGGGGAATGATGGTGGATACTTCAACATCAACAATCTAACTCAGAAACTTCTTGGAGCCAAAGAGATTTTAGCATAGCTTGGAAACAGACCCATTTTTTTAAAAGTTGCAAGTAAACATGGTATGTAGAATTAAAAAAAAAAAAAGGTAAATGTTTCCAGAATATTCAGGGAGAAAATGGTGTAACCAGAAGATCCAGACATGCATCACAGGGCAATGATCTGAGCTCAGGCCCCTCCAAGCTCCTGTTTAGTTATCTGTGTAAACAGACTGAGGGCACAACAGTGAATTTCCCTGACTTGTTTTGATGTTTGTTCCTCGATAGACAAGCTATGATGAGTTAATCCTGCTGCAAACTCTATGAAGTGCTGGATGTATAGAAATTTGCATTGCTATGTACATGCATGTGAGTGCATATGTGTATATCACACCCTTTATTTGTGCATAGAAATCGAGGGCTCTCTGACTGAGGGGATAGTACAGATGAGGACCACTGCAGATCCCATTTGCAGATGAAGAGCACTGACTCAGATTAAAAGTGACCTATCTAAGTTTACAGGAATCACTGTGATGAAGCTGTCTGGAATCCAGATTTTCAGAAGCACAGCCTTTACCTTCAACCCAATTCTGAAGCTAAACATATTAACCCAGGTCTATGACAAGCTCTAGTGATAAATATAAATAAGTTCTTGATTTTATTTACTGATTTTGAAGTAGATGCCACCATTCTGAGGTCATGGTAATGAGAATTCATCAAAATATATTTTACAAACACAGAGACTCTTCACAAGAGAAAGGTTGTGTAAACATTTCTCTTTCTCCTTAGCATTTTATTCTATTTTTGATTATGTATATGTGGATGTGTCTTTCTGGGAGTATGTGTGCACGAGTACAGGTAGATGCCTGCAGAGGACAAAAGAGAGTGTTGGGTCTGCTGGAACTAGAGTTATGGTCACTTTTGACCCTGATGGGGTGTTGGGAACTGAACTCAGGTCCTCTGCTAGAGCTTCACCATGAGCTGTCTCTCCAGCTCCTCCTTGGTATTTTTAAAGAAATTCAAGCAAAATGTCAACACTAAACTCCAATAATTACATTCAGAGCATTTTAGGGACTCTCTTGGTGCCAGGAGTGCTCACTGCAGACTTACTTCTCCAAAATCTCTACCTCAAAATATCAAAATGAACACAAAGTGAAGACCAGTCTGCCATTGCCAAATGGGCAAAACCTGAAGGGGACCCACCCCTGGATAAAAAGCTACAAGCAATTAACTGCTGAGAGAGAATTAGTCTTCCCTAGGGAGGCAACACTGAAGGGATTCAGCAGATTGTATTTACATGTCAATTCATTTATATGTCTCTGAAACAACAATGATCACAGAAGAGGAGGTAGTGGATGGGGGAGGGGCATATATGTCGGACATGGGAAGGATAGGAGGGAGGAGAGGAAGGGAAGAAGTGAGGCATTTATATTTTAATGATATCTAAAAAGAAAGAAAATCAATCTACGACATACAACTATCACATAGGCCTTTTTATTACACTGTCTTGCTATCCACTGCCTCTCCCTAACCCGCTGCTCTGTACAAATGCTGATGTTTCCACATATACAAAAATTTACCAAAAGAGTTCCTACTTTGGAGGAAGTCCACTGGAAAGACAGACATTGATACACCCTTCAATAATAGAACATAGACTAAAAGCACGGCTCAGGCTGAGATTCAGACAGTGTTCTCTGAGCAAACATAGGGCTGGGATGATGAATCGTGGCAGATGTTAAGCAAGAATAATGATTTTAAGTGTCAGGTATAGAAAGCCTTGCTCCATCATGCTTGCAATACTAATCCCAATTCATTCATCATCAACCCTTACGTTGCCTGCCATTTATCAAAAGCATAAGGCCAGCTCCACTACGAAAGATCAGTCATCTCCAATTACTCTTTCGTTGCAGGCACTCTGGAGTGATCACACCTGCCTATCATGCTTCATGCTCACCCTCTCACACGGCAACAGAGCGCTGTTCTGCCAGGTCCTCTCTTAAATTGAGATAATTTTCAATTCAACCTCAAGCGGAAGGCTGGGGACAAGACAGCCTTGAGATGCTGAAATCACGGCAGGCTCATGTCTCCTGTCTCTGGTCTAGAATTCTAATGAAAGTATCATTGAGCACCTGCTCTTGGGAGGACACTGGAGGGAGAGATAGGAAAATGCCTGACAGGTTCCTTTCTCTCAAGAATGACAGTCCAATGTGAAGATAAACAAAGACACAAGGCCAAAAGTAACATAGAAAGAAACTCAGATGGGTATACCAGAGAGGCATGAAGCACAGAGGAAGGAATAGCCCTGAAGATGGAGGGCTGACTCTGTTCCCAAGCCTCTTTTAAAATAGAGAGTGGCAGTCTTTTTATCCAGGTGTAATTTACTTCTTCTCCTTGGTGCTTTGATCCATCCTCTGAGTTCCCCAGTGATTCAGTCATCCCTTTCTACTAAACCCCTTTCTCTGTTAAAGATGTGCAGGGCTTCTCCATTGTTGCAGGAGAAATTTTAACCAGACAGACTTGTCTGCCTGCCTCTTCTTCCCCTAACATCTTTCTGCTTTGAGCTGGGATTGTGCTGGGATTGTGGGTCACTCTGAGAGTCGTTACTTTTAACTGACTTAGCAGTTCTGGGTAAGTCAAGCGCTTTACTATAAGATATTATTGGAAAAACTGTCCCGTACCTCTAGGTGTTATACAGGTGTCAATGAGAAAGCCAATATCACCAATTACAAACATATACGTATACATGTACACAAATATGTGTGTGTTATATACAACATTCATTCTGTTGCTGTGATAAACATCATGACCAAAAGCAATTGAGGGGAGGAAAGAGTTTATTTGGCTTACCCTTCCAGGCCACAGTCCAACACTGAGTAAGTCAAGGCAGGCACTCAAGGCAGGAACCTGAAGGCAGGTCTGCTTGTTGATCCACACAGCATTACCTCTGAACATGAACTCACTCGGAGCTAAGGAAGTACAACAGAAATCATGGAGGAGCACAGTGCTTGATGGCTGATAAGAGAGTTCATGCTTAGCTAGCTTTCTTGTACAGCTGAGGATTACCTGCCTAGGGAATGGCACTGCCCACAGTGAGCTGGGCCCTCCTGCATTGATTAACAATCAAGGCAATCCCTCATAGGCATGCCCATTGGCCAAGCCAATCTAAGCTTTCTTCTTAAATAGCTCTAGGACCTAGAGTCTAGGCTGAGCCAAATTGACAATTAAAGCTAACTAGGATAATCACGCACACACACACACACGATATATATATATATCGAGATTGAGAGTTTGCCTTGACTTTGAATGGTGGGAGGAAGTATGGTTAAAAAAATACAAACTCACTGCTGTTATGAACAACCTATGTTCTATTTAAAAGTTTTTTCCGTACAGGCAAGTGTTACATGGAAAAGCCTTTAGGCAAGTCACATCAGTTCTCAGTCTCTTCATCTTTGTAATGATGAAAAGATTCTCTCCTTACTTATCTCCCCAGGAACTTACAAACACATACATGGAAGTGTTTTGAAAATGTGACGGGTGTATGTGACAGGACATGTAGTTTGCAGCCTACTGCTGTCCAACCATAATGTAATTTGACATATTCTAGTAGCTGCCCAAACAAAGCAAAGAGAAGCAGATGAAAGCGATTTTACTGGTATATTTTACTTAATCCAGTATGTCCAACATGCTATCATTTTAACATGCACTCAGTACAAAAATCATTGAGGTATTTTACATGGTTTTCCATGTAAAGTCTCCAAATTCCAGCGAACAGCTCTATTCCCCTTTAGCTTGGCCATGTTTGTGTTTCTAAGCAGCCACCTGATGCCAGTCCTTACACTGGGTGGCCTAGCTTTGGCCTGTGCTATAGCTTCTGTGCCTTTTCCTGCCATTCCCAATAACTTCTCTTACCAGTGGATACTGGGATATGCTCTGGAAATGAAAACACACACCGAATTCCTGATGGGTGAGTTCTTTGCTTAGTCCCTAGAGTGTTTATAACATCATTATAAATAGTACCTAATGTTCACCCAGTCTTAAGCATCGTCTAGACATGGCGCAGACTATTTATATAGCAGACCTTGCAGAAGCCATCAGCACCATGCCATCAGTATTTTACAGGTAAGTATATTGGCCATAGGGAAAACTATACATTCGCTCAAAATCGCAGAGATTATTTTTGAACTGTGGCACCAGACGTTTCAAGATTCTGAACCACAAGCCATCAAGCAATAGTGCCCATTATGGGGTTCTATTTTGGGGTTCTGTGAGGCTTTTATTGCCATCATGGCAACTGCCACCATGGTGGTTGTCATTGGAGTGGCCTTTGGATCTCTAAGTACAGTCTCCTTGATCTGACATGGTGCAGATGTTACCAAGGTAACTACAGACTGTGAGATATATATGATATGATATGATATGATATGATATGATATGATATATATATATATATATATATATATATATATAAAATATGTGCTATGTATATATGATATGTGATATACATACATTCTAGCACAGACAAATGGTCTTGTTCTAACTGCTCCTCTATTTTCTGAGGAAGACACTGAGTCACTTCACTAGGATAAGGTGTCTTAGTCATTGTCCTATTTCTGTGAAGAAACACTATGATCAAGGCAACTCATAAAAGAAAGCATTTAATTAGGGACTTGACAGCAATTTCAAAGGGTAAGTCCACGGCCATCATGGTAGCAGGCAGGCAGGCATAGTGCTGGAGCAAATAAAAGCTTACATCCTGATCTTCAAGCAGAGAGAAAGATTGAGACTGGGTCTGGTGTGGGCTTTTTGAAACCTCAAAGCCCACTTGCAGTGGCAGACCTCCTCCAACAAGGCCACATCTCCCAGTCTTTCCTAGGCAGTCCACAACTGGGAACCAAGCCTCCAAATGCATGAGCCTATGGGGCTGTTCTCATTCAAACCACTATACAGGTTATAGGGCTTGCTAGTCACAAATCTGCTTTCACTGTCAGATACAACTCTTATAAAGCAATTCTTGTTAATTCTGAGTTCTTTTCTTCAGTATGATAATAGGGTAGCATAGGACTTGTTCCCCCACTTTGTTAGGGACTGATGTAAATGGTGAGATAAGTCCCACATGCATTTCTCTCCAAGCCTCACATTGTGTGTGTGTGTGTGTAGCTATGTGTGTGTGTGTGTGTGTGTGTGTGTGTGTGAACATATGTGAATGTAGAGGTCAGAGGTCAACTTTAAATGTCTCCCCTGATTGCTCTCCATCTTATGTTTTGAGGTCATCTTGTAGTTGTATGCTTACGGGGTGGCTCAGCAAACAGGACAACACGGAGGTATTTTCATATATGGAAACTCTGACAGATCTCAGCAGAGGGAACACCATCCTAGCCAGTGCCAGACTCCGTAGTAGTGGAACCGCGAGCATCTGAGGTCAGTTGTGTTTAATTGATTCATAACTCCTCAGGTGTTCTACTAATAGCATATGCAGGTCATTACCAATCAACATCCCCCACATAAATCCAACAGCTGCAGACAATACAAAATGCCAAAAACCTAGGCAGCCCCTCACCAAACAGTGCATAAAAACATTTTAAACATAACTAAAAATAAACTTCCTCAACATCATCTTCCACTAGTCAGTGAGCTCTAGGACTTACTGACTAGCTAGGCTGGTTGACCAAAGAACTTTAAGGATTCCCTTGTCTCCCCACCTCACTCCTGCTGACACTGGGGTTACTGACACCTGCCACTAGGCCTGGCTATATTGTGGGTACTTGAGTATATGAACTCAAATCTTTATATTTGTATGGCAGACACTTTGCTAAAGGAACCATCTCCTATGCCCAACTCCCATTCTTTTGTAAAACAGAACTGTGCAGATTCTTACATTTATGCTTAAATGCATCTTATGATTAGATGGGTTTTCTCTGTTTTGTCTCTGAAATTAACATTTGATTTTTTACTTTCTAAAGAGCGATTGTTTGTATTTTCAAATATATTCCTTTTATCTCAGTGTGAGATAATATAAATTTGCACAGAAGCCCACCGGCTCTCTGTCTTCCTCAGAGATAATTGACAACTATGTTTCCCAAAAGTCACTGCTGTCAACAAAGTGTATCAAGTTTCATAGCTTTTTTACTGTACATAGTCCCTATATGTGTACATACACTAATCCTTTAAAACATAATTATGGTAAGATCACGGGTATTTGATTTATTCATCTGAAGGCATATCTTTGTCACTTTTCTGATCCATGTTCATTTTGACAGTTGCACAGTATTTTGTAGAAAAGATGTAGCATACTTTATTTCATGACTTCTCCACAGATGGATTTTTTTAAAAAAACTTTTGTTCTAGGACACGTCCTGTGTAGCTCAGTCCAGCTTTGAACTCATGATGTAACTGAGGATGGTCTTGAACTCCTGATCTTCCTGGCTCCACCTCCCAAATGCAAAGCTTATAGATATACACCACCTCACTTCCCTAGGATAGACATTTATTTTCTATTCTATGTATTTACAGCAATTCTGAAGCAAATATCCTTGTATACAAAGATGTACAGTTGTTGCTAAGAACCTTGGGATTTAGTTTCTTGAACCAATGTTGATATTACTATCTACAGATGCTCAAGTTCCAAATATAAAATACTGTAGTATTTGCACCTAACCTGTGCACATCCTTCTGAACACTGTAAGCTATTCTAGATTATTTGCAATAGTTTGTAAAATGCATATTTTGCGTGCTATAATTTTTGTTATACTACTCCATTTAGGGGGTAATGGCAATAAAAAATACATCTATTATCAGTCCAGGTACAATTTTCTTTTTCTTAATGCCTTTTTTTGCAGTGGATGCATCTAAACATATAGGACTCCCAGGTAAGACAGCCTAGATGTGGTTAGCATCCATTACTAGCTTATTTCCAGTTTGGGTAGATAAAACAGTTTCTCCCACAGTAGTTCCATCAGCGTGCTGCCTAGTTTTAGGTCAACTTCACACAAGCTAGAGTCATTTGCAAAGAGGGAACCTCACCTGAGAAAAATGCTCCCACTAGAGTGGCCTGTGGATAAGCCTGTGGTATACTTCTCAATAATTGCTATGGCAGGGCTCATCTCACTGTACCACGTACCACTGTACCACGTCTGGGCTGCTGGTCCTGGATATGGTAAGAAAGCAGGCTGAGAAAGCCATAAAGAGCAAGCTAGTAATGTAGGAGTTTATTTTTAGTTATATTTAGTTTAGTTATTTAGTTATTTTAGCTATGTTTAAAACGGTTGTTTTGTGCATTGTTGGGAAAAGGGCTGCCTAGACGTTGGCATTTGTATCGTCTGCAAGTGTTGGCTTTATGTAACAGATGTTTGATTTCTCATGATCTGCATGTGCTATCAATACAACACCTGAGGAGCTTAGGTATCGATAAAAACCCCTGAGACTCAATGCTAAGTGTTCCACTGTCCAGGATGGTGCTTGCCGTGAGAGTGGTTCCCTCTGCTGAGGTCTGGCAGGGTTTGCACCTATAAACACGCCTCCTTGTCTTCCTTGGTGAGCTGCTGCAGTCGGTGTACAGCTACAAGCCAGTAAACAGTGTTCCTCCGTGGCTTCGGCTTCAGCTCTTGCCTTGAGTTCCTGTCTTGACTTCCCTACTTGACTGAATATGACCCTAGAGTCGTAGGCTGAAATAAACCCTTTCTTCCCCAAGTTGCTTGTGGTCATGTTTTTTTATCACAGCAACAGAAACTCTAATGAAGAAAGCCAGTTAGCGGTTCAAGTAGCAATAGAGAGAAGACCGAAGGCTGCCGTGATTAACATTATTTGCTTTTCATCAAGTTTGGCAATGTCTTCTTGATATTTCAGAAACTTTTCAGAAAGTTTATAAAGAGTATGTGCATTTTCCCTTTAGCTGTTTCCAGAGCACGGGGCCCGTAGCTGGAGTCTCTGTATTCATGGCAGGCTCTGCCACTTATTTGCTGCACAGTCTTAGGCAGAGGGCTTTACCTTTCTGTGTTTTCTCTAGTTCCTCCCCTCTGTAAGGTAGTGACAATAATGATTTTTATTCTTAGGACTGTGTCTTAGTTACTATTCTATTGCTGTGGCGACACTATAGAATAGTGTCACACAACAGCGCCTTCCTGTCACCCATCAAAACCTAGAGCAATGGCTTGGAAGGGAATCACATTCCAGAGGTCCCCATGAAGTGTGACTTTGACCTTCCTCTGTGATCAGTGAAGAAATCTGACTCTTCGCCCTTGCTCTCCAGCTCCATCTGCCTCTGCAGCTGCCCTGTGTGTCTGTTCCTTTGGTGCCCCACTGGTGGGCAGGCTGTGCCCTACTTCTTAGATATAGAATGTCAATAGGGGTGTCTGTTCTCCCTAAAGTAATTGAAAAGAAACAAGGAAATTTATCAGGGGAACACAGCCTCTTTTCCTATTGGAGATTCTGCACAGCCACTTGGGGACCATGTCCTCATCTCTCCCTTCACAGTCCTATGAGCTGCAGCCTCCAACGGTCCCACAAACCCAGAAGTGACTCTGCCAGTCTCAGTGAGGGGCACCAGGCTCAGCTGGAGGGAGGGCTGGTTTTTTTCCATGCTGTGAGTCAGTGCGGGCAGACACTCCAGCTGAAAGGAGCTATAAACTGGGCATTGTGAACTTCTCCTGCTGAGAGGCACTAACAGTTTATAAGAGAGAAAAATTGATAAACCCCTGGGTATCATTTTTTTTTTTTTCATTTCACTCTGGGGCCAGCTGCGAAAGGAAATGACTGTAAACAGCCCATTAGTAAAACTGCTTTAGTAAATACACCACCAGGGAAAGTCATAATCCATTGTTGCGTCAGCCAGGGCTCCCCACCTCGCTCTGACAGGCAAAGGAAATAGAAGAACCCCCTGAAGTGTACCTGTCTTGCCAAAACCCAAACCAAGCACCAGTAACTCCTCTTCAGGAGTGTCCAGGAAACGGTGATAGATTTGGGAATCTCATTTTCTGCCCCGATCATACCAGATCTACACCTCTCCAATGCTGAACTCCTCTGATACATTTGCACTGAGAATTTTTTGACTGGCAAAGCATGCTGGAAAATGTGAATTATTCCCATACTCAGGCAGTATTAGAGCGTGGCTTATGATGGCGTCCAAAGCCCATGGGGTCCTAACACATCCTTTACTGAATCTACAGGCATCGATCTGTTCAGTTTGAACTAATTTGTCATCGCAGACTATTTTTTGTCATTGTAACTGAGTGTTTCGGGTGGTGTAATTTTTGAACCATATATGCTTCTTTAGTGCTCGGACCTGGAGGCTCGGGAGTCCAAGAGTGTGGGGCCGGTGTCTGGGGTTGGAATGCATAGATGGAGTTTTGGATACTTGAACTTTTGGGGAACAATTCAAAGCATGGTAGAAGATAAGGAAAGATGAAGAGCATAGTTTCTGGGCAGGATAATAAAGTTGAGGGGTGTAGAGGGGTGAGCAAGTATATTTTGCATAGAAAGGGCAACAGGAATAGAAGCTACATAAAGAAACAACCCTAAGGCATTGTCAAACAGCATATCAGTATGTGAACAGAGGCACAGAGCAGGTCTAGAGGATCACAATGGCAAAGTTTAATCGTAGGCTTGTCTGTATTTACTGCTTTCTCTCTTCCCTCCTACTCACTATGGGCTCTAGGGAGGATATGGCAGCACAGAGAATGGGTCCTTGGTCTGAAAAATGCAGCCTGGACACAACTCTGCACCATGGGGTGCTGTTTTCCCCAGCCGTCCAGTCCCCTGGCAGTCTCTCCTTTCCAGGTTAAGTAAATAAAGCTTCCCCACCCAGGCCTGGCTTCTCAGATGGCATTCCAAACCCAAGGCCCCCTGGAGACTCTGGAGACCATGTGGGGCCAGCGTGATGCAGAATGTCAGACCCAACACCTCAGGTCCTGTGGAGCCTGGCATGACCTCCTGAAGGATTTATTTATGAGCTGTTCTGTTAAAGTTCCATTCATTTGCTTAAGTAAACAGCTGCAATCCCTGGTGCTGACTCCAGGCTCTCCCTAAGCAGCCCTAAATCAAAGGAAGCTTCTGTGGTATTTTTTTTATTACTGGACTTTGCAAACTTGACTCAAAAGAAGGGGATATTTTTGCTTTGTGGCTCAGCAGCAGCAATTCAACTGCAAACCAAAGTTTGCACCCCAAATTGTAGCAGTATCACCATTCCATGAACTCCTACCTTGTTAGAGCCATAGAAGAGCATAAGAGAATGCTTAGCATTTACTATACATAACCATTTTGAAAGGCTTTCTGTTGACATTTGGGGCGATGAAGACTGTTAGAGACCATGCTCTTAAAAACAACTGGCTGTAACCCTCACTCTGTGACAATGAGCAGACACTACATCTTTGACCTCAGTCTCTCCTTTTGTTGAATTCAAAAATCATTTAAAAATATTTATTTAATTGTGTGTGTATGTGTGTGCATGCACCGGAGGACCAAAAGTAAACTGAGAATCTCTCCTTTGATACGGTCCAGCTTGATTTTTGAGACAGAAGAGAATCTCTCACTGGGAACTGATGCTCCCTGATTATGTCATGCTGGCTGGCCAGTGAGCCCTAGGGATCTGCTGTCTCTGTACCCACTCACAGGACTTAATTACGAGTGCAAGACAGCTTTTTAAAATGTGGGTTCTAGGGATAGAATTCAGGTGCTGGTGCTTTACAGGGCAAATGCTTTACCAACTGAGCTATGTCCCCAGCCTGGGTGGTAATTTTAGTTCTGAATTTCCAAGTTGGTGACTTGACTAATGATTATGAAAGAGTGGTAGTGGGAAGTGGCTGGAGACCAGGTAGCCAGTGGGTAAAATGTGAAAGCAGAAATGGCAAAGCATCGCACAGGGGATTCTAGGAGACTCAGTATCATGTCCAGGCAAGCACACAACTGAGGGAAGAAAAGGAAAATGTGAGATGCTACAGAAGCTAAAGTAGAGAGAGGTTCTACTAGAGATACAGAAGCACTCAGGGAAGGTGGAGATCAGCTAATTCCCAGCCCTTCTGGCTGTCAGTACCAGATAAGCAGTGTAACAGAAGGGCCAGGCTTAGATAATTACGACAGTTAGTGCATGTGGGGCACACGGAAGACTTTACATTTTATTTTGGGAGCTAGATAGAATCTTAAAAAGCTAAATGCTTAATTTTATACTCTAAATTGATAGATGCTCCTTCTTCTTATCTATCCAGTGAATACCTGTGACCAGAAAGCTACTTCCTGGTGCAGTAAAAAAATGGCTTTGGGGAGAAACCTCTCTCCTGCCTGTATGGCCATTTCTGTCTCCTGGCTCTATATCCAGCTGTTCTGGAAAGGCCAGTTGTAAATCCTATATGACTTCTTTCCAAAAACTATCCCCACCACACCGTGAAGGAATAGTCTGTTTATGGGGACCCAGATGTTGAACTCTGCAGACACCTGCAATTCTACCCACATTGGTAGCCAAGTAGAGTCTTCTTAGTAAAGAATTCTCGTTGTGTCTCTCAGTGTTCCATCTTTTGAAATATTTTAAACCATATGCCCAGATAGACTGGGAAAAGAGACAAATTACATCCTGAGGAAACAGTTACAGTTTGAACCTGAAATGACTCCATGTTTTAGATGCTTGATTGTCTAGTGATGATGCTATTTAGGAAGTTTCTGATCACTTTGGGAGGAATAGGAACTAGCTGGAGGAAGTAGGTCTCTGGGGTGGGTTCTTGGGGAAATGTTATCTCTGGCCACTTCCTGGCTTGTTCTCTTCGTTTTCTGTCCATTACGGTGTGAACAGGCTCCTCTGTTACATTCTCCTCCTGCCATGATGCTCTGTTTAAGTGTTTGAGTCCAAATGACTGCAGAGTGAACCCTCTGAAACCAAAAGAAATCTCTCATTTCTGAATTTGATTCTGTCATATATTTTGGGCACAGAGAAGCACAGATGACTAAAACATTAATGGAACAGAATGACGTGAGAACTTATTGCGTAACTCAGAACAGTGCATGATTTACAACTTAAGAATTATTTCCATACTTTGCCATGGAAATATCTTTGCTTCAGTGTTAGCAACTGAAGCCTTAGTGTAGAAGTATGCTGGTGTGTCAGCTGAGCAAGGATGACATGGATGACAAGGAGGTATGTTCATATGTGCAAGCCCTTCCAGACCTCAGCAGAGGGAACCACCATCATGGCTAAGGCCATAGTGGACAGTGGAACCCCTGAGTCTCTGACCTCAGGTGTTTTTTATCGATTCAGAATGCCTCAAGTGATCTACGACAGAATGTGCAGATCACAAGCAATCAAACATCTCCCACATTAATTCAACACCTACAGACAATACAGACAATATACCAAGACCTAGGCAGCCCCTCACTCAACAGTGCACAAAACAATTATTTTATACATAACTAAAAATAAACTTTCATACACTTGGAAGGAATATGGTAGATAATGGTTCCTGTCCAAATCATTTTGCACACAGGAAGGGAAGGGACCGTATGCTTGTGTACATGTAGAACAAGAAATATGACATATTCTAAAAGGGACCCATAATCAAACCTGGGTTTGGGCAGGAAAAACTTTTAATAAGGCTGTGTGGACCATGACAACAGCCGTACTAGATGTTATGGATCAGATGAGGACTTTTATTCCCATAGAAAACAAGGAGGCAATCCCCCACGAAATACAGTCATCGTGGGTCTAGATATAAATGAAGCTAACAGCCTTCGGTAGTCCATCCCGCTATCGTCAAGGGAGGCCATTCTGTGGTAAAGACTCAGTCTGACACTGTTGTCAAGGCTGAATAGACTTTTCTGTCATGAGTCAGCCAGCAAGATGTAATTAGGGAAACTGCAATGAAAATCTCTGTGTCCTGTTGAATCCTGTCTTTGCTCGGATCTTGCCCGTTGCAATTTTGATGGCCGCCTTTGCCCATTTGGAGAATGTTTTATAGTTGTGTTTTAAGAGTCTTCCGTCCACAGCTGTTTGGCTGCCTAGAAGTTAAAAACAATAGCATGGTCCAGAGCAGTGCAATAAAATAGCCCTTTAAATCCTGTGTGTGCCTTTGTGCCAATGGGGCTTCGATGTGCCCCCAGTTCTGCAGGGGAAATGTTCATAGGGATGACTGGACTCCAAATGTTGAGCAGATCCAGGCTGACAGCTGCCTGTGGTGTCTGGATGGGCCTCATCCAAAAGGAAGATTGATGGAGTCAGCAGAACCTTCATTAAGTGAGTCACACCATTAGTAAAAAGTACAGATTGAAAAGTAGTGTTTATTTCAGTGTCAATAGACTCCAAGACTCAATGACCTTGAATGAGAACTAATCTTGGGCAAATGCAGTGAACCCGGACAGGTTTGAGATCCCAGACATTGCTCCTCCCCGAAGGCAAGCAAGCGACTCTCCTGGGATGATCACAGGCTGCTATTCTCAAGCCACGTGAACACAGTTGGTGGATAACTCTCCAGGGTTCAAAGTATACCAACCAGCCTCAGAATGCTGTCTCACACTAGGTAACCCTTTCCATCTCCTCGTGAGGCACAGCGTTCGGAGTTGCTCCACTTTATCAGGGAGGGTGACAGAAGCAACTTTACAACTGGCATTATTAAGAAGTAACTGCCACACACAGCACTTGCAGCGTCACCCGTTAATGTCACCCTGAGATGTGGCGAGCAGAGGCGTCACTGCTTAAATGCTAGAATATATCTGTAGATTGAAGTATTACGCAGCCATTCAAAATGTGCACAGCAAGCTGCATCAGTTTAGAAGGGAAAGAATGATATGCGTGATGGATTTGAAGCTGGGAGAGTAAAGCTGAACAGGTAATAATTCATTTCTTCCATCACAAAGTGTGGTGCTTGCTGTACATTTACAGGAACATGTGTTAGTGAATTAAAATTCTTCACTCACCTAGCTGAACAAAGGCTTGTTTTTTTAATTATATTTTAAAATATTTTTGACAATTTCATACACAAAGACAATGTATCTTGATCATATCCATGCCCCCAACTCTCTTCCCCTCCCTAGGAGCCCCAACTCCCCCCGACCCCAGCTTCGTGCCTCTTCATGCCTTTTTCATTGTATAACCTTCTGAGTCTAACCTGTGCTATCTGCATGTCCACAGGTATGGGTCCATCCACTGCAGCATGGGCATCCTACCAGTGGCCATCTCCTCCAAGATGCCCCTTCCCCAATAGCCGTCAGTTGCCAATAGTTCTTCAGTTAGGGACGGAGCTCACGAGTCCCTCTCCCATCCATGCTGCATTGTTGACTGGCTTGATCTTGTTGTGTGAGAATTCATGAGTGCGATGGCCACACTGTGTCCAGAAGACAAACTTCTATAACACCTCTCCCATCGTTCTGTTCTCAAATCCTTTGTGTCCCCTCTCCTATGAGCCTTGCGGGCACTTTAACAGTTCTGAGTTCACCGCTGCCCACTGCAGAAAGCCACTTCTCTAGTCAAGGCTGGGAGTAGCACCAACCATGGGCACATATGTAACTATTTAGAAGGCAGTTTTACAATATGTCCATTTAGCTACACAATAGTAGCAGGTTCCTCTCTAGGGTCCACGACCTCCTTCCTGAGCTATGGGATTTTGACCTGGTTTATAGTACTAGGTATGAATTACCTCATATTTAGCAGGCCTCAAATCCAGTTGGAAAGCAGTTGGTTACTGCCCTAATAGTCATGATGCTATTGCCCTAGCTACTTCTTGCCTGGCAGGTCAGCAACCTGTACTGTGTCTACTACTGGATAAATCCATTTAGATGACTTTTCTTCCCAAGAAGCCAACAGAGTGCCTTCTGACTATCCAGAGGGACCAAGTTTCCAGGTAGGTTTCGGCTTGATTTCCCTTTGTCTTGTAACTGAAGTATGCTGCACCTTCAGTGACAAGGTTTTACCATCTAACCATGCTGGACAACCAAGAACGATGACAGTAGCTTGTGTTGTTGGCGTGGGGTGAGAGACCAAAGTCCCCTGACTAAAACTTTATAGAGTGTTATCCCACATCTAACACCGAATATTTCATTGCCTACCCATGCAAGAGCATCTCTGTTCAGACCCGTTCCCCCAAGTTACATTTTAAATTTAGCTTTCAAAGCAGAGGGTTTCCATACAACTTTCCCATACAATCTTAATTTGGTTTAACCCACCCCAATCCTTCTCCTCCATCCCGCATTTTTAATCATGAGTGAATCATTTAGCTTCCCATATTTCCTCCCCCTAATTTCACATGACAATCACACATGCACTACCCTCCCTTCCTCTACTGAAGGTATCTTCTCCCCCTCATCCTTCTCCAGCTTCCTGGCTTCTACAGACACTCCAGATTAATCATATAAATCTAAAAACTCAAAGCTAGGATGCACCGATGAGAGAGAACATTCACTGCTTGTCTTCCTGGGCTTGGGTTACCTCTCTTGCATAGTATTTTCCATTCTGTCCATTTCCCGGAAAATTTCATAATTTAACTTTTCTTCATGATAATAAAGTAAAATTCCACCATCTACATATATGTCACTTTTTAAAATTATCCGTTTGTCAGATGGTGGACATCTAGACTGATTCTATTTCCTTGCGACTGTGATTTGGACAGCCAGGAATACGGATGTGCAAGTGTGTGTGTGTCACAGGACATGGGACCGTCTGGGCAGATGCCCAAGATAGAATTGGTTCACGTGGTTGTTCCATTTTTAGCCTTTTGAGCAACTTCTACACTGACTTCCACAGTGGCTGCACAGGTTTACATTCCCACCGGTGGTGAATAAGAACCCTTCTTTTCTTACATACTCCCAGCATTTGTTGTCACTGGGAAAAAAAATTTATTTATTTTTATTTTATGTGTATGTGTAGTTCCTATACGTATTTCTGCTCATGGTGCCCACAGAGCTTAGAAGTGGGCACCCTGACTCCTCTGGAACTGGGGTTACAGGTTGTTGTGAGCCACTGTGTGGGTGTGGGGATCTTACTGGATCCTCTCAGGAGCAGAAAGTGCTCTTACTCACCGAGACATCTCTCTAGCCCTGTCTTTGTTTTCTTGATGATTGGGGAATCTCAAAGTAGCTTTAATTTTCATCTCCCCGATGGCTAAGGATGTTGAGCACTTTTCAATTTTTATTGGCCATTTGAGAGGTCTCTGTTCAGCTCTTCTTCCCATTTTCATTTCTAATTATTTAGAGACTTTGATTATATATTTGAAATTTTTTTAAGTTTATGTGTGTTAGGAACACACACTCACACACATGCACACACTCACACATTCACACACATAATAAGGTACATATGTAGAGGTCAGAGGACAGCCTGTGGGAGTCAATTTTTCCTTGTACCGTGTGAGTCTGGGGATTGAACTTGGGTAGTAAAGCTCATACAAGCACGCTTACATGCTAAGCTATCTTGTCAACCCTATAATTTTCAAACTTACTATCCACATTGTTCTATTAAATGTATTCCCTTGAGTATTATATCAGTTAGCAATAATTTGGTGAAACTATTATAGGAGGGTTTGTTTTTTTTTTTTTTTTTCTCTGAAAACCTGGCTACACGCAGTCCAGGCACTGGTGGTTATGATGGGAACTACACCCAGGAGGGAACCTGTCCTGCAGACAAGGTGACCTGCTATTTTTCCTGCAAACCAGACTCTATCTTAAAATCTGGAAAGTGTTTCCTAAGGGTGAGCACACAGAAACTGTTTTCCAGAACTGGCAGAGTTTGTATCTTGTCCTGGTAGCCAAACTTGGTACTGTAAGAGTCATCCAGGTGTTACCGGTTTTGAAGGCATGAAGGAGTCTTTGGAGAGCAGCTGAGGCTTGGCACTGTGAGAGGCCAGGAGAGAGGCCTTTGGTGAAGTGCAGACTTGGTAGTAGATAAGGCCCAGATTAAAAGGGTCAGGTAAAGAAGTTGAGGCTTGGCATCAAGAAGAAAGCCTGGGAGGGGCTATTGGTGAAAATGAAGTCCAGTTGCATCAAGAGACCCCAGCAGTTTTTGAGATGCCAGTACCATAGGATGACCACCAAGAGCAGCAGCAGCAATGGAATGAAGCAAGCTGGAGCCTGGAGGATAAACTGTGTGTCCCGCTGAGGTCACAGCCCAAGAAGTGATTCAAGCCTTTTGGAGGAGCCCAGAAGATCATGAGTGAATTCCAGATAATTGAACATTAATAATGTTTTTCTGCCGTTCAAAGATATTGTGAAAAGCTTGATAGATGTTTGGTTTCATTTGGTCCTGTGCATTAGCAACCTTCATGATTGTTCCTCTTGTAAATAGTTTTGCTTGTGTGGTGTTCAATTTTGTTGTAGAAATAAAGCATTGTTTTTGATAGGCTTATACAGAAAAGGGGAATTGTAGGAATTTATTTTTAGTTATGTATAATAATTCTTTGTTTGCTGTTGGGTGAGGGGCTGTCTAGGGGGTTTTGTATTGTTTGTGGTGTTGAATCTCTATGGTTCTTTAATTGCTAATGATCTGCATTTGTTACCAATAGAATACCTGAGGAGTTCTGAAAGAATAAAAGCACCTGAGCTATGCTGGGGTTCCACAGTTGATCAAGTATGGCACTGGCCAGGATGGTGGTTCCCTCTGCTGAGGTCTGGAAGAGTTTGCATGTATGAGAATGCCTCCTTGTCTCCTTTGGTAAGCTGCCACATGTTGTACGTGTGTACTACTACACATAACAAACAATCCAACAAAGCTTTGACTTGCAATGATAAGCATTTTTTCCTTTGGCCTCACATCTGTAGACTTTCATAACTTTAAGCATCATCTATCTACTCTAGGAGTACTTTTCTAGAAATTTCCAAGTGGCCCAGACAAATGGTGCAAGCACAACTGAAAGCGTGGCTCCCTGCCTCCACTGATGCTTGTCAAGATCTCAGTCCTGAATTTTGTTTTTCTAAGCTACTACTCTGTGACTGCAGCACTTGTGCGATCTGTGGGTAGGGGAGGCATGAATGCCCCAGTGTCATCACCCCCCAACCCCCAGCCAATCTCTGATGTAGCAACAGATGCTTCTTGATGTGCATGATAATGGGCTACTCACTTCTAATGGCTGCCTAAGGGCTTTCTCTAGCCAAGGTAACTTTTTCAGACTGTGTTGGGAGCTGGACTCTGAGGACTGGATTAGGGGCCAGGGAGTTATAATTCCTAGCAGCTAGCTAGCATCCTTCAACTAATCCTGGAATGCAAGTACTGGGGTAGTCCCTCCTCTTGGGTGGAACATCATGTGATCTCTGAGTAGGATCAAGCCCAATAGCCCATGGTGGGTGGGGTGGTGAGCTGCTCTTTAACACAACCTGAACTGACTTCCTCCTCTTTTGCCTCTTCTTCACTCTCCTGCAGTCTGCCCCTGGGATTATTTCCAAAATAAACAATTCCAAGCCAGCCCGTTCAGCATCTAATTTCAAAGGACTCATGCCTAAGATAAGGTGTTTATGTTGATGATAAAAGCCAATGTAAAGATTGGGTTTTCTCCTGTGTGCTGCTCAGAATCCCTGAGCATCTTATATTACCATCAATCGGAGGAACTGTGATCACACTGTGTGAACTTCCTCTGAGTTTTCTTAGGGAGCAGGAAAAAATGCACAAACTAGACAAATAAGTATACTCTTTCTCCCAACAAATACAAACAACTCATCTTGATTATTTGTGGACTGAATTGTGATCTGGAAGCCTCATCAGAATCCATAGGAGAAAACTGAGGAAGGGTCTTGAAATATGTAAGTTTCCACTGTTTCATCTGGATAGGTATACATGGGGAGAAGGTTCCTCAGTCTTTAAAGCCCTCTGTTCTCATAGAGAAGATCCTGTTATTTCAGGAGGCCCAGTGACTGTGAAGCTAGAACAGGAATTTCGTCAAGGACACCTTTCTCATCTGCCTTCTCCAGCATGGTGTCCAGGAACAAGAAAGACCATTCATCAGTCTATGGGTTCATCATTGGTCTCTACCAGTCACTGAGACATTCTAAGAAAGACCCACTAGCAAGATGCTAGCAGAGGGCAGAAAGCCGGAGAAGGGTACAGGACTTCTTATGAGGAGGTATTCTTTGAGCAAAGTAAGTGCAGGGATTTAACATGCATTATGAGAGCTGGGGAGATGGCACAGTGGTTATGAGCACTCGTTGCTCTTGCAGAGATCCTGGGTTCAGTTCTCAGCACTTGCACAGCAGCTAACAACTGCTGGAATTCCAGTCCTAGAGGATCTGACATTCTCTTCTAAGGTTACTGAATGAACACGGTTCACACACATGCATCAGGCAAAATGCATTTTTTAAATGTTAAAAAAAAAATGAGCATCTTAGCCTGTTTTCTGTTCCTGAAATAGACTACCTGAGGTTAACCTATAAAGGGAAAAACTGAAAGTTATATAGTTCTGGAGGCTGAGAGGAGTTCAAGGGCATGGCAATAGCATCTGGAGGGGCTTCACACTTCAGTGTCTTGTGACTGAGCAGGCATAAGGGTGTGGGAAAGGGGCAGACTTGTAACAGTTCGCCCTGGTGACATTAATCCGGTCCTCAAGAAATAGCTCTCCCTAGTGGTAAAGGCTTAATTGTGCCTAAGGACCCAGTCACTTCATAAACTCCCTACTCCCAAATAATCCCCAATGGCAATTAGGGTGCCACATGAGTTTGAGAGGGACAGTAATGTCAGGATGGACCAAGGCTCCTTCTGAAGGCAAAGAAGGAGGCAGTTCTATTAGTAGGAGCTTCATTGAAAAGTTGAGATATCAAGTAGGAAGACTGAGGACGCTTCTAGGCTCCAGCAAGAGTCGGGAGAAAGCTTGGGCTGACTGGGACTTGCTTAGAGAGACACCAGAGACAGGTGACTTCCATGGACACTGACCAGTAATAGTGAGTGTCTGTGACCATGTCTATGAATCAACAAAAAACTAGCCCAAAAGCTGTACTCAGAGACCCACACATTTAGGGAATTTTACTTCTCAGTCACAAGAGCTGGAAAAAACTGGGATGCACACGTTTTGTTGTGAGGGGAGTTGGGGAAACCCAGTGGAGAGAAAATTTTACGATGCCTGCTTCAAATAGAACACACACACACACACACACACACACACACACCAAACAAACAAACAAAAAATCCCAGCTTTTATCTGTCATTTCAAATCTTTGTATCCTGCTTGAAACCTGAGACGTGCGTTGCTTTCCCATTAGCAAATGGATGATGGCTTTGACAGGCTCTGCTGTGCTTCCATAGGTGACACATAGGAAGACCTCTACTGGGACAGAACAGGAAAAACAGCACATGGTCTAAACACCAACACAGAGGGCCAGAGAGATGGTTCAGCTGGTATAAAGGAACTTGCAGCCAAACCCTATGACCTGAGTTTGTCTACGGGACCTACATGGTAGAAGGAGAGAACCAACTTCGAAAAATTCTTTTGTGATCTCCAAATGCATGCTCTGGTACACACGCACACACGCACACACACACTATAATAACTGGAAATGTAAAAACCAAAAATAGAAGCAAATATTCCAAGGCAGAATTAGGCAAAGAACCTAAGTTCTTACAGCAGTCATGAAAATGTGGGGTCCATTGTGAGCCCCTACTATAGAAGAAGCCAGCAAGAGACTGGTTTTTGCTCTAATTAAAGGTGTGTTTCTTGAGCTGTGTCCAACCCAGGTCTTTCTGGCATTTTTAAATCCTACTTTTGGTTCCAAAACCTTTCACCATTTATCACGTTTTTATACCCACCTGTTAGGCAGAAACAAGGCAAGCCTGTGTGAGTTCAGAACTCGAAGGTGTGCCTGCGCCACGGTGGCGTCACTTCCCCCTGGTGATCCAGGAAGAGCCTCTGAGCTGCGAAGTGGCATATCACAGGCGCCGGTTTATTGCCATCAATTTCTCAGTAACTCCCAACTGGACCAGATTCAATCCAATAACAAAGGATGAAAGTGTCTAAGTCCATTTAACTACCAGGTGCCTGAATTTGCTCAAATCACTTATTAATTTCCTTTCCTGATCTCACTGCTAAGCTGTCAGAGCTCGATCTGGTGTCACGGAGTCAACTGCTTTGAGGTCAATTACGCTGGATTGCAGTAGTTATTGGATGGCAGCCCAGCCTGAAATGGCCCCTCATCTAATCACCCTTGTGTCCTCTCTGAAAACAGCTCAAAGGAAAATGTTGTCTAACTGTCCTGGACATCACCCTCAAAACCCAGACAGAGACACTGACAGTCATCCAGATGCCACAGTCAGTGAGCTGACCTTTGCCCTGGCCCAGGGAGGAAGGTCTGACTTAAGTTGCTATGGCATAGCTTTGGGTTTCCTTTCTCTCCTCTTAACTTAACATCATAAACACGATGTTTTATTAGCTCTCGAGTTCCTCTCCCTTCACCCATTCTTTATAATGCACCCACTCCTAGAGAGGTATTTTCTCCCACCTACCCGAGACCTCCTTCTTTACAAAGTTAAGTCTGGTTCAAGTCCCGTTCATCTTTAACACCTTTGCAAGTATCCTTACTCTCCGGCTCCAGTTTCCTGCTCCTAATGTTCTCCAAAGCTCCCTTTCCTCCTAGGCTGCTGGACGGGTTCCAGTAGCGCTTTCAGAGGCTCCATCCACGGGATTCGTTTTCAGCGAGGAAGAAGTGTGGCATCTTGGAGGAACAATGGAAGGTTCTTCTTGGCTGAGCATTTTTGTGGTTCTTAGAAACACCTGGATATATTCTATAATATTCTTGACGATAAGAAGGTCTCCTTCCAAATGTGAATCCAACCCACAGCTGGAAATAACGTGTTCTCCAAATCTCCCTGCCAAACAGTTAAATGTCTTCCCAGCATTTTAAATCATTTAAAGGCACTTAACTGCTCAGAATCTTATGAATTCTCCTCATGCTCACATGGAAAGCATTGAGTGAATGACAAAGAGCATTAGAGAGGCTTCAAAACTAAATTAAAAAAAAAAAACCCACGAGTGGCAAATACTCCAGAGATTTATGAATGAAAATCTCTTCCTAAACCAAGTGAAAGGGTTGTTAGGGGACAAATGGATGTTCCTCCTTTGTTCTCATACCGAAGTTGGTGAGTGTTCATTTGTTCCGGATAACTGCATGACACAAACAAACTTCTATAAAACACATCAACATAAACACCACAGGAACGGACCCGGAGCCTTTGAAAATGTGAAGTAACACAAACCCAGAAATAAACCTCAGTGTGACACCAGGAGGGAATGGGGCCTTTCTCATATCCAGCCCAAGTCATTTTCTCATACTTGGACAACTATAGTAGCTATTGATTGGTCTTCTGGCTCCCACTTTTCCCACCATAATCTACTCTGTAACAGGCCTCCCAAACACATCACCTCACTGTCGTATTCTTCCAAGAACTTGCCATTGTTCTCCATTAGAGTCAAATCCCTTTTCCAAGTCCAACAGAACCCTGTGCAACCAAATTCTGGGCCTGCCCCAGGTGTTCATCTTAAACCATTTCTGGGTTTGCTTCAGAGCCAGCACCATGGCCTTCTGCCCTCAGGATACTGAGTTCGTTACGACTCAGGTCCTTCCTTGGGGCTTGCTGTTGCCTCTGTGGGAAGCACTTATTTCCTGTCTATTTTTCCTGAAGGTCCTCATCTTGTAGATCTCAGTTCCAATCTCTTCTCATTGGAGCATCCTGCCTTAGCCAGCTGGGAAGGTTAATGCTAGGTGACGACCTAACTGCATAAGGAAGACCACCACTGTTTTCAGTGTGTCTGTGAGAGTGCTTCCAGGGACTAGCATCTGACTCAAAGAGGAAGACAGATCCACTCTTGTTGTAGCTAGGCACCCAGAGGGCCTGGAGACTGGCGAGAATGCGATGCGCATTGGAAGCAGATTGCTCACCTGTTAGAAGACTGTGATAGACACTTTTCCTACTGTCTTGGCTCCCAGAACTGATTTCTTTAAAACTGATTTCTGCAACTTACATCAGCTTCCCTCATTCCCTTCTCATAGGTTTTTGGATTTTGTCCTGTAGCTGAGTGACACTGCCAGCTTCCCCAGTTCTAACACCTTCCAACTTGGACACACGGCATCCCAGTCACTACAGCCTGTTGTGACTCTCCACTGCCCTAAGCGCTGGAGCCAGCTCCCTCATAAATGCCTCTCCTACTCACCATATGCTTACAGCGATGACTCAGTATCTCTGGAGATCTCTGACACCCCAGTGCAGAGCATGCTGCTCCGTACTCTCAGAGAACATTCGTATGCAACTACAGCCTTCTCCAAATAATTCTCAGGTGAATAAATAAGTAGTTTATACAGAGTTACCAGAAAAAACCAGTTTTTTTTTGGTGAACCAAGCATGATAAACTCAACATTGGGCTGCAGAACGTGCTATCTGATGATGATGAAGGCACCACAGAGGAGGCAGCCTGCGAAATGTGTTCTTGGGAGACATGGTCCTCGGAAGGTCACGTTACCCCTTGTCTTCCCTGGAAGACCTTCA
>JAMJFZ010001899.1:9195000-9235000 GCA_026225945.1 Cricetomys ansorgei | reverse complement strand
CAGAGGCACACAGAAGGATAAGAAGTGTGTGGGTCTGAAAAGACTCTTTAGGATATTGGCGCAATAAGCAACGGGGGCCTTTCTAGATAAGGAGACTATTAGCAAAAATATGTGCGTGATATCACCGCTGGAGACAGACAGTGACGTGTAACAAATACACATGTCTAATTTATCAGTCTGCATTCTTGAGACATGCACTAAAGTTAGTATTAATGTTAGTACTAAGATGACATGTATACCAGACAAGCAACCCTCAAAGAACTTCCCCGTGATTCAATGGCAACTCCAGGTGAGCAGGCGTTCTGAGTGCCATGATAGATTTATTGAGTAGTGACACGCAGTAATAAATAGGAGAGCAGAATCACTGGAAAACATTCTGGAAGCCAGGTGGTGCCTACATTAGACAGAAGACGCTGCACTGGGTTTATTATTTTATTTTAAAACTCTTTTTTTTTTAAAGGACCTTTGTATAGATTTAAAGCAGATGAGAAGAAATTACGATAATAAACCCCCAAACATTTTGGAGCCAGGGTTTAGGGAAAAGACTGTTGTCAGGAATGTAGAGCAGTGACGACCAGGGGAACGGAAGGGAGAAGCTCCACGAGGGAGGGTACACACTTAGAGTATCCTAGACTGGGCAGTGGGGAGCTTGCCGTGATGTGAGTCAAGAACTGATCGCATCAGTCAGCTCTTTTCATCACCAAATTTCTGAGAGAGTCAATTTTTTTAGAGAAATGTTTTGTTTTGGCTCAGAGAATCAAAGCTTCCAGTCCCTGACTGGTCAGTCACAGCGCTGTGTGGTCATGGCAAGGAAGAGCTTCCTGGAGAGAACAGGTGGGGGAGCCAAGCCGATCCCTCCTGAGGGTGTGGACGAGTTAAGATCCCACAATTTCCTTTGAGGACATGATCTCAATGGCCTAAAGACCTCTCAGTAGGTTTTACCTCTTCTGTTTTCTTTCTTGGTGTGTGTGTGTGTGTGTGTGTGTGTGTACATGCATGTGGAGCTGAAGGTCTGAGAAGGGAGTCAAGTATCCTGCTCTATCACCTCCCACCCCTTTGCCTTTTTCCTCTGACACACAATCTCTCACTGAGCCTGGGGAGAGACTGGAAGCCAGCAAGTCCCAGAGATCCTCCTGTCTCTGTCCCCTGAAGTCCCCCAGTGCTGGGCCCATGGGTGCACCTGGTCACGCTTTATACGTGGGTGCTGGGATCCAACTTCATTCAGGTCTTCATGCTTGCACAACAAGCGCTCCTACTCACCGAGCCATCCCTGAATCCTAGGGATTAAAAATTTCACTACCACCACCAACAACGAACGGGGACTGAGCCTTTAGCGTGAGCCTTTGGGGGCGTTCAAGATACATACTACAACGTGAATACAGCCCTGACATGGTGAGAGTGAAGACTGTTCTAAAGGCCTTACCCACTTATGCTCCTGACTCCCTGAACGTCATAGACATTGGTGAACAGTGGGACTTGAATCTAGCATCTCAAAATACTGGAAAGCTTCACACAAGACTCAGACTAGGACAGATTCTAGTCCAGTGGTTCTCAACCTTCCTAATGCTTCAACCCTTTGATATAGTTCCTCATGTTGTAGTGAACCCCAACCATAAAATTATTTTCATTGCTACTTCATAACTGTAATTTTGCTGCTGTCAATAATCATAATATAGGTGACCTTTGTGAAAGGGTCATTTGACCCCCCCAAAGGGGTTGTAATACATAGGTTGAGAACTGCTGTCCTAGAGCTTCCATACTGAAACACTCCCCCACATTTTTGCCTTGGTGATATCTCAGTCCGATCACATCCATTTTCCTTAGGAAGTTCATGTAGGAATCTGGAGCCAGTTGAGTTCTCCATCACAAGGGTGGTGTCCAGACCCTCTGTGAAGCTCCCTAGGTGATTCTAGCCCAAAACCAAGTTTGAGAAACTGCCCCAATAGATAGGATTTTGTCATGTCATCCTTCTGAAATTCCAACTTTGTCGCTGGGCGTCTATGTACCTGTTAGAGGGGAAGGATCTTTTCAATGAAGTGATTATAGCACAGATTGTTGATGCCTCTGCCACAATCCAAGGTCCTCAAGCAAGCAGGGTCATTCTTTCCACTATTAGCTGCTGGCATATCCCACATTAAAATAATGGATTCCACTTGGCCTTGTGCCCCAATCATCTTAGAATACCATATCTCTTTCTGAGCTTCAGTAGCACCTTGAGGTCATAACTAACACCAAAAGGAACTGACTGATAACGAGGGTTATGATCCACTCCAGCTAACCATGCTGAGAACTCTATGGGATGCCATTGTCTTTAGATCTGTATCTGTGAATTAAAATGTGCCCAAAGGACTTCAGAGTAAGAGCCTACCAAGCCCATATAAGGGAATCACAGAAGAATATAATAGATCATTTGTGTTTCCCCAAAGTCTCTGTGTGAGAGCAGCACAGAATCCTACACGCAGGCAAGGAGCTGAAGAAAGAGGTCTTGAATTTGGCTTGGCAGTTGAGGCTGTAGACTGCAAAATATGAAGAGAAAATAGAGGCAGGAAGAGAAAGTCTACAACCTCAGAGGCAGAGATCTACAGGGCTGTCCCTGGGTGTGGAGCCTACCGTGGCTAGAAGAAAATATTGAACCCTGTTAGACACCCAGGCTTGTTCTGACTCTGAAAGTCCTTCAGTTCCAGGGTGAGAGCTCTTGGTCTGTTCTGTGTGCTCAGAAAAGCTTTGAAGTATTAGAAAAGCAACCTGCTCCCCAGACAGAAGTGAAACACGGATGCTTCATTTTGTCGTTCTTACACAAAATAAATTGAAACGTAAGTGAGGTCTGTCTGTCTTCATCCCGCCACCAGAAAATACAAGTAAGAGGAAACATAGAATTTAAATGATAGCCACTAACACACTGAAGATATTAAGGTTTTTTCCCCTGAAACAGTCTAACATCATTTGTCAACAGACATCAAATTAAATTGGAGGAAAAAAAAAGAACGCGGCTTGCTTTCGTCTCCCGTAAAGATATTTGAAGTTGTTTATTGAACTGGAATTCAATCTCCATAATTCTGCGGCTCCCTCTTTTCATCCATAATAATTCATCTCTATAATTAAAGCCTAATGAAGCAAACAGTTTCTCTCTTCATAATCAAGTTCAGCTGCAAGTGGCCAAAATTAAAATAGAAATCTTTCCAGTAAACGGATTTACCCCTCCTTGCTTTGGAGAGCTACGTTTTTCTCTTGGATCTTACATTTATTCCCATTAACTGGATTTATTTTCTCAAGAATGCTAGGAGTCATCAAGAGGAGCAACAGGGATTCCAGATGACCCCAGACGCTGAGCGAAGCTGTGTTCTTATTGAATTAATTAATTGATGCTGCTGGCCTGTGATCCATGGCGGGCCTCTCCTTTTGTTTCACGTTTTGTCATTTAATAAAGGACCGAGTCTTGAAGGAGGATAGATAAGCAGGGAGAAATTGCCATCCTTTGGTCTCCATTTAACACTGAAATACCCCTTGGAAACATAAGGTTTTGAACCATTATCAGCTAATGTCTTTGAAAGTGATTAGCTGACATCCAGCTGGGACCAAAAGCAGATGTAGGAGAGAGCCTTTGCGAGTAAAAGCCCAGTCAGAAGAGGGTGGAGAGAGGACAGGATATCTTGGCTTGGCCTTGCAAGTTATTCCAGAGAGTCAAGGCCACTCAAAGGATCCCAGGGTCCCCATTGTCTCAAAGACCAGAGATTGCAGGCCCAAGTACTGGGCCTTTCCCAAGAAATCCTGCACTGTTGAATCAGTATGAGTGATCATATAAATTTAATATTTTTTTATTGGCTTTTAACATAGGGTTTTATTATGTAGCCCAGCCCGGCTTTGAACTGGGAGTCTCTCTATCTCAGCCTCCTGAGAGCAGAGATTTCAGGGGCCATGCCACTTTGGGCTGACACTGGTGTTTTGATTTATGTATATATGTTACACAGTTAGGAAATCAGGATAATTAGCACAACCACCACTCAAAATATCTAGCATTTTTTTTGTGATGAAAACATTCAAAGGCTTTTATCTGGCTGTTTTCAGATATACAATGGATTATTGTTAACCCTTGGGGGCCAAAACTCATTTACTTTATGCAACTATAATTGTACCCTTGTTGGGCAGTCTCTTTCATCCAACTCTCTCCTCTGCTCTTCATAGTTCTGAATAACCACTATTTTATCCTCAACATCTGTCAGATCCGTCTTTTACATGTAAGTGATCCTGACTCATTTTGCTCAATAACGTTCTCTAGGCACAGAACTTCATCCTTTCTATGGCTGAATAATATTCCATTGTGTCTTCACGGAATATCACATTTTCTTTATCCATTCATCCAGTGATAGACACTTCCGCTACTTCCTTATCTGGCTGTTCTGCACAATACTGCTAGAGGCATGGGTGTGCAGAATCTCACTGCTGGGTTGCGTAGCACTCTGTTTCCAACATGGTATCATCTCCATACTGGTTTCTGTAATAGCTGTCCTATCAGACACTTCTGCCTGCTGTGTTTGGGGGTGGGGTTGACACAATGTTGCTCTTCCCACTTCAGCCTCAGCCTTAGTCTCCCTGTGGTACACGGCTACCACCCATTTCCCCTTATCACTATCCTTAACAAGCTCTTCCAACTCTTAGAAACTGATTCACAGATAGGCTTTCCAGCTTCTCTTAGAAAATGGACAGATGTAACAGTTCCAGGGCCCACATAAGGGCCTGTGGGCTCGTAGGAGCAGCCACAGCTTTCAAGGGGATGTGGCCACCATTCACAGTGGTCTCTCAGTGTCTTAACACAGACGCTGCATTGCATTGCTCCCCACTGTCTTTACCCTGGAACAGTTTATAATAATAACAATAACAATAATAATAATAATAATCATAATCATAATAATAACTATTATTATTATTACTATTACCATTGACTCATGGGAATTTGCAGCCAGCTAGCATTTCTCACAGCCTCGCCTCTTTCCACGCTCCTCGTGGCTCTTCAGATGCCACTGCCTGGCGGCCTCCATCTCTAACCAGCTTCTCCGAGTTACCTTCTTTTTATGTTATTTCTTCTTGTGCCCTTTAACTGATACTTTAAACCCTGAATTAGCTCAGCCACGTCTGTCACTCCCCCCGCCCTACTTTTACAAGCACAAAACCCCTTTGTGTGATTTGTTTCTCCTGACATTTCACCTTTTGCCCACTCCCTAGAGGAGAATTTCATTACCAGTGTATAATTTGTCTGCAAATGTTATGAAGGGGCTTTGCAAAATCTGGATGTTCGTTAGGCCCTCACATGGCATCATGGGCCCATCAGTTACTGACATGGAGTCACTGCATTTGTCTTCATGTTCCCCATGCCTGACCACAGTGGAGAGAGGGGTCCCTTAGGACATGCCTGCTGAGTGATGATTCCATAGAGCACTAAGATTAGGGGTTCTGCCCAAAGAGTACTTGGCAAACATTGCAGGCAGGGTGATGGGCAGGTTGCACATTACTGCTTACAGCTAAATGTTGCCTAAAGGATGCATATGCAGGAGGTCATGGCTCTGTCCCAACAAAACATTTTCACAATGAAGTGGTGGCCTGCAGCTCTGTATGTCATACCCCCAGCTCTGGGCTTCGGCCATGTGGCATTTTAGAACATGTGGAGAAAATCACCAGAAGGCAGGAACTACAATAAATACCTGTCAGGGCTTCTGGAATTTAAAGGTTCAGTCTGTGTTTACTGTGGCTTTAGTCTATTCCAGACACTGGAACAGAGCAGGAAAGAGATTTCTGAATCAAGTTAGAAAGTGCCAGAGGGAACAACCCTGTCTTATGCTTTCTTAGGTTCTTATTGTGAAGTCTACAAATTAAAGCAACAAAAGGCAGATGTGACGGGCAACCTTAACTCTGATTTAGCATCTCCAGGGAGACTAAACTCCAAGAGTCTGTGAAGGAAGTTTCAGGGAAGACCCTCACTGAATGTGGGTGCCACCTCTGTGGCCAGCGCTTTGTACTCCTGCTGTTGTGCTTGCCCGGCCATGATGGGCTATACACTTAAACCTTTCTGTTTTGTGATTGACTTTGTCAGGTATTTTGCCAAAGCATTGGAAAGAATAATTGGCTAGAAGAAGAAAAATAACAAAATTGAAAGTATATGCAGGTGTCCACCAAGAAACAGGCTTTATGCAGCTGCTTAGAAGTTGTATCTTGCACACTAACTCTATCTAAACACGGACAGAAGACCTCAGAGCACACTGCTGGTGGATAAAATGGCCCTTAAGAGAAGTGATGGGTCCCTGGGGAGCTCATGGACAGTTGATGGGTTTAAGAAAGTGTCTGTTAGGATTTCTGACTTACACTGACTTCTTTTGTCTCAGTGGTCGAATTCTTGAGAACAGCTTTGTTTTTAGGACAGTAAGGGGTTCAGAAAAAGCATCTTCCCAAAGTCTTGGCTTCTCAAATGTCTTTGGCTCAGAACAAGCCTTATGCTACTGTGCCTATTGTAGGACCACTCAGGAGGCTCACCAAGAGGCAGGGTGGCTTACAGGGAATGGCAAGATAGCCTAGCTGCATTTCAATGGTAAGCCAGCTGGTACAAGAGATGCTGGCATGATTCCCCAAGGAAGTGTGACATCTAAGCTGAAGATCCAGGCAATAAGAACCGACATGGGTGGGAAGGGAAGGCTAGATTGGTCACAGAAGCCCCAGGAGAGTGTCCAGAGAAAGAGCCAGCACAGAAGGATCACTTGCTGGTGTGCTATTCATAGACAGAGGAGAGGTGGGTACTGCCTGTTTTTTTCAAGTGGACACAACTTCTCTGAGTCGGGTCTGTTTCCATGTTCCCAAAGAACAAATAATGATCTTGTGGAAGTAACAGAAGTGTGAGTCTTGACCTCAGAAGAAGGGATTTTTTTTTTTTAAAAAAAGAAAAACACATAATAATTGTTCACATTTCTGGAAAGGTCCAGAGAGAACAATGACCAGGAGTATTGTGTGAGAGCATCTTTGAGAAGGAAAGTCCCAATATTAGACTGGGAAATAATGAGCCTTCTTTCTCCTTGGTGCCATGATTTCTGTTAGTGGAGAATGGGGTCTGCTATGTATGGCTCATCCCTGGGCTCCCAGCTCTAAATGCGGAGGGGACACACAAGGAATGTCTAGTGCCTGCCATTAAGTACTAGGTTCCATCACAAAGCAGGGAAGACTTTGCCACAGGGTTTTTAGTATTGGGAGAATTTCCCAGAATTCTCTCCACAATATGCTTCATGTACCTTTTTGAAATCCAAAGAAACCCATTCCTCCAACATTGTGCTTACTGTAAAAACACTCCCAAAGTCCCATAGGCAGGCAAGCTTAGGGTCATCTGCTGCAGTCACGGAAACTTCTGGAACCTTCCCTGTTTCCAGGTCCTATGTAAAGTGACTTCACAGCACCTCCCTTGAGGATATGGAATTTATATCCTCACCAGAGTCTGGCCTGGGGTATGACTCACTTTTCCCAAAAGCGTACAGCAGGAAGGGTGATGTGCCAGGTCCCAGCTGGCGGGGAGAGAGGACTCCTTTCTTACCTATTGCTAGGTCCATAGCTGAGCTACCTCTAATGAAAGACACACATTTGTAGATCACCTCTGAACACATTTGAAAGTGTACTTTCCATGAGGGCAAGGTGTCTGTTGTGCAGTAGTAACTCGTGGCACATGACGCTTGAGTGACTGTGCATGCCTTGGAGAGTTCAGCAGTTTCTATACCAGCCTGCACATTTCAGGAAACACAGGACGGTTCCTCCAGCTAGACATGGAAGGAGTCAGTGCAGGGGGGCCACCTTCCAGGTGCCACTCACAGAGAGCAGGGGAACATGGTCCATCTCTTTCAGATGGACACACATTCCTCTGAGGCACATCTGCTTCCATGTTCTCTCAGGACGAACAGTGGTCCTGAAAGAGTATGAGATGTGGGAGTCTTGACCTCAGAAGAGGGTATGTGTGTGCGTGTGTTTGACAGACAACAATGGTACATATTTCTGGGATGGTCAGGGTGATTACCATGTCCATCACTTTAATCATCTGTCATTTCTTAGTGATGTTTTGAAATACATGCCAGGAGAACTGCATCTCTGTTCTCAGTAGTCATCTGTCACTGAGCTCCTTGAACCAATGTCACTCTGTCCTCGCAAAGCCTCATGTCAATATTGTCACCACCATGGCTTGTATATAGATTCATAAGAAACTTTCATAGGCAGTAAGCAGAGTAAATACCCAAGTGGCTCAGTGTATTTGCAGGATCACGTGTTCACATTGTGACCTCTGTGCTCTTAGCATATTGTGAGAGAAAGGACCAATGCTCAATGTTACCTGACCAACTCCAAGCTATAAGGCAATTGAGTGGCTGAATGGTTAATCACTTCTGCTTTCATTTCCTTTATTCATTAATTTAAAATTTTTCTTAAATATTTACTACCTGCCATTTATGAAGTGGGATTGATTCTACACATGACTCAGAATTAAAGATTTTTTCTTTGCTAACATATATGTATAATTTAGTAAGTATTATGTGTTTAATTTAAATCACTAATTAAGACAAACAAGTTTTAGTATACCATGTGCTTAACCTAGTCCCAGCCTAGCAAAGGTAAATATTACCAGAAACAAGTAAATGAATTAAATTAAAAATATTGCTGTGACATTAGAGTATGATAGTAAACGTGTAAAAGAAAATAAGCATTTCCAGAAGTAGACCTGTTATCTCTTTATGAAAGATGGCAGATACCACAAAATAATATAGAATAGAACAAATGCATTTTAATAAGCCACAATGATTAATTAAAATGAAATCATCATTTGAGTTGAAAAGGCAGGATCAACATGGTTACTTAGTTTTATGAGATCTGCAATCATCAGGTTGGCCTACATCCGAGCTGATGTCTTTTTGTGTCTCTTCGGCTCATCTGTCTGAGCGGAAGATCCCCTCAGAAATGGCCCAGATCAAGGTGTGCCAGGAGGAGCCAAGTCCAGACAGGAGGAAGAACAGAGGGGGGAGGCACAAAGCATTACATCCTCTCAAAGTAGGTTTGCCATGTGTGGAGTGAAGGCCTCTGGTCTGCCCCAAGTGCGATAAGATAAGGCCAGTTTCTAATCAGCACAGGAGAACTGGCTGGAAAAGAAATGCAGGCTAAAGGATGTCAGTTTCCCACTGTGGAGTGAGGCAGACCAGAACTTCAGGGGCTGGGGTGTGTCAGCCTTCTGTTCTGCTAGCTGACAGCAGCTTCTACCTCCTTCCCCTCATCACTTGACATCAGTGGCTCCCTTGGCTTTGTATTTTGCCCTGGAGATCTTGGTTTACCTCTCTCCACCATCAGGGACCTCACTTACTGAGGGGAGGGGGGAGTCTCTTGGTCCCTAACGCAGACATCAATCTGCACAGTTCAGCACGTAGGTAAAGGTGGAGCTCTCTGCTTTCAGATTCATCTGTGGTCTCAGCCTGCAGGGAAGGCAGACAAAGGAGAACCAGCAGCTTACAGAGATACAATGCTGGAGATCGGGGTGAATGGCTGGGTACTCATCTTCCATGTCTGTCCCTCCCACAGACTCCACATCCCAAACCCAATTAACTTCAGATAGAAAATAGTGCATGGCAAACTTGTGTCTCCTCAGAACCTCCGCAGACCTTTCGATGTTCCCCAGATGGATCAGCGCAGAGCTCACACACATCTGCACTTTGTGAGGTACTATATGCGACAGAGACTCACAGCATGTAGGCTATTTTACGAGGTATGTGAATTTTGGAATTTATGCAGGGTCCTGGAACCAATGACCCTCAAATGTGGAGGGATATTGGTGTTTAAGGATGTGTATGTGTGTGTTTGCACATACACACACACACTCACATACACACTCACTCATGTGGATGTCAGAGGTCAGTGTTAGGTGTCGTACACCAGGAGGCACCCCCTTATCTTTTGAGGTCTCTCACCCATTGGAGCTCGTGGATTATGCTAGGCTGTCTGGCCAGTGAGCCCCAGGAACCTACCTTCCTCTGCCTCCCCAGCACTGCGAGGGATTACAAGTACGTACTGCCACACCCTGCTTTTTCCCATGAATCCTAACGATCGACCTCAGGTCCTTATGCTTGACTGGCAAGTATTGTACTAACAGACTATTCAAGCTTTTAGTACAATTTGGAAAAATATCGGTCCATGTCACAACTGCAGAAAAAGATATCCTGCTTTAACCCAAGTCTTCCCACAAAGGCAGAGGCCTGAAAATGTTCAGAATAGGAAAATCTAGAAGACTGAATTTCCATTCGTGCTTCTATGTGAGATTTCTTTGAGACTTGAATTTCTTCTTAGAGAATGGAATGGTCATAGAGAATCCTATTCAAAGATTCCTAATATATTTTTTTAAAGAAATATTTCTTCCAGTGAACTATTTCTGTAGTATCTGTGTTGTTGGGTCCTCATTTCATTTCTGTTGGAGATGGCTTTGGAAAAATTATGCGGGACAATGTGGCTCAAAGGAATAATAGATCCATAGACCACAAAACAGTCACCTTCATGGTTGGCAGGAAATTTCCTTTGGGATGGTTCCGCCTTCCGCGTTCGCGGACTTTTCATTCAGACGCTGTTCCCCGCTTTACTCTCTTTACAGTGGGAATATTGTATTTTCATAAGCCTGAGATTTAATGCAGTGGTGCCCACTAAGTAGTGCTTAGCGGGCAGCACAAAGCCCTCGGAGCAGGTAGAGCCATGCACGGCATGCTGTAAGCACTTAAACACAGTCGGTTTGATGGGGCCATTGACGATGATGAATACAAGTGCAACCATGCTGGTGGTGACAGACACAGCTGGGAAAATAGGATTCAGCTGGAAAAACAGAGCCCGGACCGGTCAGCTGCGAACACAGGCGCAGTGTTGCCCGCGCGGGAGCCCCGCCTCCCGCCCTTCACAACCTTTTCTTTCTCATCGTTTATTCTGCTCAGGGGTGCATGTTTGGATTGACCTGCCGGCGCGGTTCACTTGAGTGCATTGTGCTCTGTCCACAGGCCAGCAAGTCTTGGAGGAGGGAAAGTTGAATTCATTCAAACACCGACAGAGTGCTTTATAGTATTTTTCTTGGCCCCACCACTCAGGAGTTACCTTTAAATTTACTTTATGTGAAACCAGAGAAACCTGACCCTGAGTAACCATTTCAGGTGGAGTTTGGGCTCACACACACTCAGGGTTACCTGGTGACAGTCGCCAAAAGTACTGGCTGAGCTACTGCTACCCTCCTGATGCCTTGAGTACCGCCAAATCCACAACATACAGACCGAATGTATGTGATAGATGCAGGATGCATCTGCAAATACCAGCCTCTATTGCCCTTGGAAAATAGCAAAGAAAACTAGTGTTGTATAATTACTTAGTGACACGGAAAAAAACTAAGGCCTCAGAGCTCACTTGCTAACTAACTAGGTAATATGATATTTAAAGTGTACCCTGTATGACATAATTCTTTAAGTCAGAAGTACTGTTCTCTCATATTCATGGTCAGTGAGGGGTGCAATCTGAGCGGTCTTTCACATCATCTAGCCCGTTTTCCTTCAGTCATCACACATGGCTTCCCAGAAAAATGGCAACTCTCGGTTTTGAGATAAAATCCTCTTTGAAGCTGCATCTGACGATGACACTAACATTTTTGTCTGAGGCCACAGATCACATTTTCATAAGTTCAGTTTTCATTTTCCTGTCTGCCTTGATGAGGTTTATGTGTGGTCTCTGTAACATCATCACTTCAGCTCAAAAAAAAAGGAATATTTAAATGGCTTGGTTGTGTGTTAATATTATTACTATCCTGTTACCTCCAGGAATAATTCCTGGTTCTGTTTAAGTTTCTTTGCCTCTTCTTTTAAAAACAGATTATGTCAAGTGCACACTACAAAGATCCAAAATAAACTCTTTCTAACTAATGTTCCTTTCCCAGTGGTATGGCACTGTTCAAATGAAATTAACTGGGAAAGTAACACAGTATTAGAGAGTTGGTAAGGATTTGAAAAATACCTCAACACAATCAGGCCTAAGTAATCTGGTTTTATTTTGTTTAAAAACAAAAACGAAAACCCTCTTTTCTTTGGTGTATCTGTGTGTGTGTGTGTGTGTGTGTGTGTATGTGTGTGTGTGTGTTGGCTAGTTTTATGTTAAGTTGACACAAGTTGGAGTCATCTGAGATGAAGGACCCTCAACCGAGAAAATGCCTCTATAAGATTGTGCTGTAGGCAAGCTTGTAGGGCATCTTCTTAATTCGTGATGGGTGAGGGAGGGCCCAGCTCATTGTGGGTGCGGCTACTCCTGGGCTGGTGATCCTGGGTTCTATAAGAAAATAGGCTGAGTAAGCCATGAGGAGCCAGCCAGTAAGCAGCACCTCTCCATGGCCTCTGCATCAGCTCCTGCTTCCAGGTTCCTGTCCTGTGTGAGTTCCTGCCCTGTCTGCTTTCTATGGTTCACTATACTGTGGAACTGTGAGTGAAATAAACCATTCCTCCCCCTTCTCCCCGCCAGGTTGGTTTTAGTCATAATGTTTCATTACAGAAACAGATACCCTAAGACTCTCTGTCTCTGTCTCTCTGTGTGTTTTCACATATAAAATCTGCATCAGGAATTTGCCTCATATGAGAAAATGCTTCCTAGCTTCTGGAGGGTGAGGTGATGGAGGACAAGGTAGCTACCAGGATATCAGGATGGAAAGATTTAGCTTCACCCCTGCGTTTCCCGGTCTTGAGTAAGATCTTCACCCTACCACTTTCTCACTCCCATTTGTTTGTATGCTGAACTGTGTTTCTTTCTCTTCAGGATTCTTCCACTTAGCAAAACACAGACTGAGCTGCTGTGTCTGACTTAGCAAGCCCAGAGGAGAGAAGACAAGACTGCAGAGTTAGCCTGTTAAAGCACCCATGGAGGTCCCCTGACCATGCTAGGGCTCTCCATGGCACCCAGTCTTGTGGGCTATTCTAATTGATCCAACTGAGCCCAGGTACCTCCCTCCTCAGGTCCCTGGAAGGCAGAGGTAGGGGCCCAGAGGAAAGAAGAAAGATGAGTATTGGAAAAGAGATGCACTCTTGATTCTGTCTGCCTTCGAACCACAGCAGGTAGCTGAGGTATTTTGTATTCTTTTAAATGTAATTTAAGAAAAAATGTGTTTTAAGTAAAATATTCAGAGGTTGCTTTATGTTTTAATAATTGATAAGGCATCGAATGCACATTTTTTTTTTCTGTGAGCCTGCATTCTAACTGTATTGACTGAAAGCCCAGACTTATCACCAGGGCTTGACTTCTGCCTCAGAAGAGTGACCAACTTCATCTCATTCATGTGTGCACATCTATGCACTTGTAAGCGGGAATGATCCCGGAATAAGTTCAGCCACTTTGCTCTGACTTAACCATTTCTTTTTCACCGGGCATGTTGGCATTTCTGTTCCTACTCTATAGAGCCTGCAGGAGGAACAGAACTCCACCATCTCAGTCTCAAAGGGAGGAGCTAAGCCCTGATCAGCATTTCAGGGTACCTCCAGTCAAAGCTTTGCATTTTCCTCAGGTGATAATAGTTATGCTTCTCAACAATGTAATCCTCTCCCTTTGGTCTTTGCAAAAGACTTCTAAGGACAGCACCCTCTCCAGCCCCCCACACCTTCCACTGCTTTCCCAGCTGCAGGGGGTTTAACAGGTTATGAGATTTTCCTAGCAGTAAACTTCCTGAACAAATAGAACAGCACCTAACAGTTTTCCATTGTAGTATTGGAGAATTTTTTCAAAGCTTTAGTTTTTTTTTTTTAGTTCCTTTCCATTAGGTTTTAATTGGCAACGTTTTTTATAAGCAAAATTAACCAGAGGAATCTGATTTTCATTTACAAAAAGTTTCCAATTAGAATGTCTCAAGCAACCCAACACTCCCTTTCTTTTCTCTTTGTGCGGTCCCGAGGGAGCAAGGGTAGTCCTGAACAGTCATTAACCTTTGGAGTTTCACAAAGATGGCAGAACTGATCATCTAGAGCGGATACAGAGGTGTGTTAGCTGTCCATTGTTGCGACAAAATACCAGAGGCAATGAATTCAAAAGGAAGAAAGGCTTATTTTAGCCCATGGTTTCAAATGTTCTAATCTACGGTCGTTGGGGCCTGTAGATTGTGCAGGCAGGTTGTTATGGCTGGGCAGCAAAGGGAGAGACAGAGAAGGGGGTCAGATCTCAGCATCCCCTCCAGGACAGACTCCTAATTACCTAATTTCCTCCAGCTAACCCCAACTCTTCAAGGTCCTCTAGGAACCAACCCTTCAACCCACCTGTGGGGGACACTCAAAATGCAAACTACAGTAGGTGACAACCTTTGTGTGAGTTCTAAATTCCGGTTATGGCTCACAGCACAGTGACACAGGATGGGACAAGGATCTTCCTGAAAGTTCCCAAAGACATTAGTCACTGGCAAGAGTAACCGAAATAAAAGGCCTTCAGGTAAAAGAGATATGCCGGAAGTTACTTTGGAAAGTTTGTGGCAGTTAACAACTCCATAGTGCTGACCATGTTCCCTGCCTAGAATTCCTGCCTCCCCTGAGTTCACACAACCGTGATCTCTAGACAGCAAATAACACAATAACATGTCTTGTTACATTAGAATTCAGAGTAAACAGTAGACAAGCTCCTGCTGCTCTTACTACATGTTGATACTGACCAGTGATTTTTTTGCCAACCTGAGATCCCCGCTTAGCTGGGCAGCTCTGTAGAGCTGTTAGAGGCTGCGATAGCAAAGTGCCACAGGCAGTGTGGTTAACAACAGAGATTTATATTTCTATACGGAATGCGAGATGCCTAGGTTCTTGCATTTGGCTCTGACTTCTTCCCGTCTTTTATGATCAGGCACAGTGCCACAGTGCTGGCAGATTTGATTTCTCTTTAACTTTCTTCTTAGCACACAGATGGCCACCTTGTGCTGTTCCGACGTGGTCTCTTCTCTGGGTGGGCTTTATTCTTGTGTCCCTTTCTTTTCTTGCATGGACCCCAATCAGAATAGATTAGAGTTCCACCCATAAGACCTCATTTCATCAGACTCACAGTTGTCAGTGTGATGGGATCAACTGAGACTTTTGCTGCAAGTGAAGTTTCCTATGCCCAGCATCTCTGAATCAGCTACGCTTATCAATACTTCTTCGCTCAGACTTGCTGGCTGCATCAGCCTTCAAAGTGGAACCTCCTTTCCACCTGTCAGTGACTGATGCATTTGAAAACATGTATGAAGTCTGTAGCTCTTCAGTGGAGACACCACCATCCTTGGGCTGCATGGTCTCTGAAAGAAGATGGAAGGTGAACAGCACTTCACCGAGTGTGTGGGAGAGAGAGACGCAGTCTGAGGAGAGAGGTTAGCGCAGTGCTTGTGTACACACATTCTTATTGCTCGTATTCAGTGCAGTGCTCGACATGCTCCAAATACAAGTTTCACTTCTCGAACTCTCCAGAGTTCTTTAGAAAGCATTTTCCATCAATGGTTGGTGTCCATAGACTTATAGGTGTGAAGAGAGGATTGAAACCTAAGTCAAAGTAAACAAAAGACTCAGCTGGGTCCTACAGGCTTGCAGTATTCGAGGGCCAATAGGGCCCACAAGTTGTCACAGAATCTGAACCCCCATAAAATACTGTGAAAACAAACAAGAGCCACCTCTGCCCCCAGCGATTACCCACAGTGCAGCTGTTTGCAGGATTCAGTGTAGTTCCAGTAGAGACCTAATGACCTCCTGGAAAAGCGAAAGTAGATGGAGAAAACGTGGGAGAAAGGAAAAAAAAAAAAACCTCAGCGGTTCTGGGTCCTGGGTGCTAGTCAGATCCCCAGGCCAGCTATGGGCAGTCCAAAGCGGGGAACACCTCAGCTCTGTGAAATCTGCAGCCATGTTTCAGGCCCCTGACTTGCTGTTTTGGAGTGAGTGGCATTAGAGGTGCGTCTGTCGTGCAGAATTTGCCCTGGTGCCAATCAGCATCAGGACGCCTCACTTCTGGCAGCCTTTCCCTCCAGCCCCATCATGCCCACTGTGGACCTTCCCCTTCTGTTTCTCTTTCTGTGCTCTTCAAATGCTTCAGCACGGAGTGAGGTGCAGCTCCCAGTGTTCCGTGTGGGAAGGATTCTCTTCCATTTGTGCTGAGGGATCAAAGTGTTGATGGAGTTTCAGACTCCACTCTTCTGATTCCCTCTCCAACTTCCTGAGTCTCCAAGTAAGCTCTCCAGCCCTGTGAACACGGTTCTAGATGCCTAAGACCATCAGTATTTGCTTTGGAAGTTGATAAGCCTGGGAAAATAAGTCCTAGTAGTACTTTGACCTCAGTATCAGCCTTGTCCCAGCCAGTCATCCCTCCCAATAAACATCCTTGCCATTGGTGTCTTCAAGAGCATCAAATAGCTTCTGCTGCGAGTTTCACAAACTTGGCCCTGTTTGGTCTGTGAATCACTCACTCAAACTTGGAAATGTTAACAGGGAGGCTCTCCAGTCTAAACAGTGATGTGCTGTGCCTCTTTAAGAGATCCAACTGACTCTGGAGCAGTGCAGCTCACTTCCCAAGTTTGTGGATTTCCTTCTCTGACACACAAAGGTCTAACACAGTTAATTGACTGTTATGTTGTGCCCCTTTTTTTTTTCAGCGCCTAGAGTCGTTTCTCTAGCACAGGTTTCTCTCAATTGTTAGTGTTCCTATCTTAGCTCCTAGCAGTGAAAAAGAAGATAAGGGTGAACTTTTTAGAGCTGGTGATTCCCAGTGGTGCTGGCTGCAAGGGCATTGGCTTTATCTGTTGCTATTTCATCCTTCCCCCTTTGCCTCATCCATATGCATTTTCCTTGCAAGTCACTCAGGCAAACCCAACCCTCCAACCCCTCTAACAATTGCAATATCATCTGAGACACCACCCACCTTGTTTTGAGGTGCTTCTACACTGCCCTTCCAGTCTCCCCTTTGCAGCTCTGCTGTGGACAAACTAACAGTGAAACACTCTTATTATAAAACACGTTCTTCATAGATAGTTAAAGAATGCAAATCAGAGTAAAGAAACAAAACAATTACCATTAGTTTTATGTTTGCAAACATAACAATATGTTATGAGTGTGACTTCATATTGTTATTCTTGTATTCTCTTCCTTATTCTTAGTCCATCTCACTCACTCTAGGGAACTAATGTTAAAAAAAAATTACTGAGTATCTTGCAAATTATTTTCTCTGCTTCTATAATCAGAAGGACCGTGTTCATGGACCATCCTTGAGTGTGGAAGGATGGGAATGGTTGAGTCAGTTGTATGAAATAAATTCTCCAAGCACAGCCCATTTTGGTAAGTCTCCAGACCTTTTCCTCTCTATTCCAAGCACTGAATGGCATTTCAGCATCTTCCTTAGGTTGAGGATTGATTAGGCAACCTGAGAGCCTACAAAGCTCTCATTACATTGACAATAAGGTTGAATCAACATCTGTGTTCCAAAATGTGAAGAAGAACATCTGTGTCACAGAATTTTGTACCGTCCAACTTCAGATTTCTTCTCGATCTGCTCAGTACTCTTCGAGTCAACTCTCACACATACTCCTCAGGCTTCTGCTGATATGTATCAGCAAGAGTCTCATTCTCTTCAGTCCTAAACCATCCTCTCCTAAAGCGAGGCACAGGCATCTGTCCTGTGCAATGCTCAACTGATCTTTGGGTCTAGAAGCAATGACTGGTATTAGATACGGGGAGGGAGACCCATTGTCCCGGTTTGTCGACAATCGAAGGAGGGAGTCCCTAAAGCATGAGATTTTCAATGTTTCAGTGTTGAAGCTAAGAGAATCCTGCAGCAGCTGGGACAAGCTGATCATCTTGAATGTGGTCAAAAGAGAAAGGTCCACATCATCTCATGAGGTACTTACCCAGGTGCTGTGCAGTTGAAGGGCTTTGATGTGGATGAGATCTGGTTCCTGGGAAGGGGAGAGGAGGAAAGGGAGGATGGCCTTATTCTTAATTTTGTCCATGTCTCTCATCCTAGGTGTCAAGGTCCCAATATTCCCTTGTAGTGAACTTACATCAGCCTAAGAGGGAGGTGGGTTGGGGTATTTACCTGGAGTTTTACTTCTGATACCATGTCTCTCATGAGGCCACAGTGGAGGTACTGATGGAGACCATATGATTTCCTTTGTGTCCTCCAATCTGTGCCTAGGACATTTCCTCCCCTTTCCCCTCCCCTCCCCCCTCCTTTTCTATGCAGTCTCCAAATCCAGCTTCACATGGCCTTATAGAATAGCATAGTATATAGGAGGTGGCAGGTTAGCTGAGGTTTGGGGTTCCAGTAATGCAGCTTTCCTGAGTTTTTATCCATGCTATGACAGGATTTCTCAGTAATACAGAGGTCACCTGTAAATTACTCCTCACTCAAGCTCCTAAAGTAACCCCAATAAACCAATTATTCTTCAACTGAGGTATTCCTAATCAGGATCATTTCTGTTTCTTTGGTCTGATGGTGTCTTATCTAGGATGGATATGGATTGTTTTTATTTCTTCATTAAAAGTCATAGGAGGGAGGGGAGAGGGAGAAGGAGAGAGAGAGAGAGAGAGAGAGAGAGAGAGAAAGAGAGAGAATTTGTGCACGAGATGGTTTCCTTCCAGTAATCTGTCGTTTTAATGTGGAGATCAGCTCTTTTACCATTACTGTAACAACTGACACACCTAATCCCATTCCTTCACTTTATTTTACACGGACTAGCTATTTTCATTCATTGCTTTCCTTCAGGTTTCTCTTCTTCCTTCCCTCACCTCCTTCTGCCTCTTCTGTGTTTTCTTATCTTTGGATTCAAGACTAGGGTGGATAATCCAACGGGATCTTATTTCAACTGGTTAATGTAATCACAGCTACAAACCCTCTCCCCAACATGCTAACATCTCTAAGTCCCCGTGTTTTGGAGAATGGTATACCTTTTTGAGAGGTTTTGATGTAATAATGCCCAGATCTTCTCAAGATTAAATCTAACCCCTGACTTGATTTTAACAAGCCCAGTCACTCCACTGTCTCATGCTGTTTACCCTGTTCTCCAGTGGGCCAAGCCCCATTCCAACCTGTGAGCAGGCAGACAGTCCTCAGTGTGTCTAAGGGCTCTGCCAGATGACCTCTGTCTAACAGCTGCAGACTCCGAGGCTGTTGATAATTGGATGGTAACTGTGAAAGGTCAAAATACAGATGTGCTCAGATGAATCAGATACAGACTTCGTAGACTCTTACCTCTATGCCTGTGAAAAGTGATAGCAATATTATAAAGAATGATTTGGGGGTGCTGCTGATACGGCTCTGTGATTAAAGTGAGTACTGCTTTTCCAGAGGACCTGAGTTCCACCCCAGCACCCAGGTGGGGTGACTCATAACCACCTATAACCCCAGCCTCCGGGGATCTGACTCCCTCTTCTGGCCTCCACAAGCATCTGCCCTCACTACGCATGCACCGATCTCTATAAATACATAATTAAAAAATAAAATAAATACCTTTTAAACAATTGTGCCTTAAGGTGCTAAGACTTGAGCCCAGGTCCTCGTGCATGTTATACAAGCTCTTGACCTCTGAACTCTACTCACAGCTCTGATTAGCTTTTAAACCTCGGCTCTGTAGAACACACATTATTATCTCTTGGCATTAATTTCTTTTTTTGTCACCATGACTAGAATATCTGACAGAAACAACTCGAAGAAGGACTTCAGTTTGGCTCCTTGTTTCTGAGGTTTCAGTCTGCTGTGGAGGGGGAGGAAGGAACAGCAGCTTAGTGTTGGCAGTGGGAGCGGCCTGCAGCAGATGTCTGCATGATAGTGAACCAGGGAGAAGAGCACACAGGCTGGAAGCAGGGATGGGTCCACCCCTTAGCAGGGCTCCATTCCTACTGGCTCCACATTCCTCCCCATAGAACCCCTAGCTGAGAATGGGGCATCCAGCACGCAAGCCTGTGGAACACATTTTGGATTTAGGCGGTAATGCTGGGGACCCAGTTACTGAAATCTGTTGAATAAATGAATATATTATGAGGCATATTTACACCAGTTTTTTTTTTCTTTCCTGGAGCCTGGAGCATAAAAACAACTGACAGCTCTTACCATTTCTATGAGATCTGGTAAATTCAAAATTGCACGAGAAGTGGGTTTTTGATGATCATCAATCAATGTATTTACCCAAATGTCATTAAAAATCTTCAAATGCACTTATGAATTTAATATGCTGGATTCTATAATTGAATACGTGCTTCTAACAAAGAGAAGCTTGTCCAACATAGCAGATCCCCAATTTCAGCTCACACTCACACTCAGCATAAGTATGGATAATTTAACCTTTCTTGAACATTCTAATGTTGAATACAAACTTAAATTATTTTCTGTTTTCGAATCTGCATGTGTAAAATATGTCACTTAGTTCTGCATTTTAAACTGTGGTCACAAGACTAATCTCTCAGATGACCTAACACACTGCTCTCTTTTAAGCTTTAGAAATATTTTATAAGTCACAAGTGCACAGATTACCACTAAATTCCTTAAGCATGTACTGCAGAGCCCGTTTAGTCTTTTTCTCGGTTCCCAGGGTGCTCTGACACACTTGCTGCAGAATCCCTGTTGCAGTGAACTGAGGTCAGTGACTCAGGAGCTGAAGATGGTGTGGAATCTGGTTCCCACGTTATCTGCCACTGAGCCTTACCTGAAAGTGGTAGAGGTCTCATACCTGGAGCTCTAGTTATCCCTCTCCTCTGCCCCTTTCTCTCCCCTGTTATCCTCTAGACTGCTTTATTACTTGATGAAATAGCTTAGCTAATTTATCTCTTGATTTTACCTTCAATTTTTTTTCATGCTCTTTTAGCTTGGCTTGATTAAAATTCTTATATCTCTTCCGGTCATTCTTTCGGATTTGCATCTGTGTTGGCTTTGTGTCCCTTTAAGTCCCTTGACTGAAGATGTCATGTACTGTGTGCAGTTCATGATTTAAATATCTCACTCCAACTTCTCTCTTTCCCCTAGTTCCTTCTCTGTGATGCCAGCATGGTTCCCCATCTCCCACTCTGCTTCCCCCTGTTCTAATTTTGCTTCCCATTGTTGTGGAGAAGAATTCTAGAGACTAGTTTTTGCTGCTAAGCTTTCTATTGAGCCTTACCCTGAACGTATATCTCTTGAGGAATGGAAGAGAAATTGTTATCAATGACAAACATTTCTTCCAGTTTTTTTCAAATGAATGACAATAATGATTGAAATGACACATGCTGGGATGTTGGCTTTGGGTGGTGGAATGACAAGTGAGCTTTGTTTCCTTGTATTTCTTCTCCAATAAACATATATTACATTTATAATAAAGAATTAAACTGTGGGGCTGGAGAGATGTTCAGTGGTTAGGTGTGCTTCCTGCTCTTGCAAATTCAGTTTCCAACACCCACATCAGGTGGCTCACAAACACCTGTGACTCCAGCTCCATAGAGTCAGACATCTTCTTTTTGGTCCTGCACACATACACACACACACACACACACACACACACACACACATTCACACACACATAATCTCTCTCTCACACACACACATACTCTCTCTCTCACTCTAACACATACACACACACACACACGCACACACACCAGCAATAATAAATAAATAAATAAATTTTAAAAGAATAAAAATATAACTTAGATTGAGGTATGGACCTGTAGCTTTGTTTGTTTAAGTATTCAGTATTCAGACATGTCTAGAAATGCCTAAGAAAAGCATTGGACCAGAAAGAAATGCTTTACAAGAACAAGGCAGTGGACATGATTTCAAGCTCACCCTAGGCAGGCGTCATGCAGCTGGTTATGGATGAGGAAGAACAGCTTCCCCAAATGTGGAAGGCACACTCACTCCTGCTCTTCCAGCTGGCAGAGACCACACACAGCCTGGGGTGCCAAGGGCTGAGGCGCAGCATGGACTCTTGCTAGGCTTGGAAGCAGGGGTGCGGGGTCAATCTCTGTCACCTGCTGAACCATAAGAGGAGGGCAAGTAAATGCCAGGTGACAGGGGGCAGACCTTTAAAGACTTTTGGTAAAGACACAGACCCCTTTGACATACATGACAACAGGGGAAACAACATTTTGGATCCTATGTGACACTTTAGAAGCCCTTAGACAAACATGGGAGGGTAATATATAACAGAAGCTAGGGGTCTCACATATGAAGATGAGTCCAAGGGTTAACACAGCCAGCCAGACTCATCATCAATTTAACAATTCTATCTTTACTGAAGAAATGAAAAGTTTGGAGAAAATTACAAAGAACTGTTTTAGCAAAACACGTGTCTCTACCACAATCCTACCACTTTGATGCACGCAGTGATACACAGTTCAGGGAGCCCAAGTCGTGGACTCAGAAAACTCACCGGAAAAGATGCCCGCAGCACATAGGCGTACTTGACTTCAGAAGCCGTTGCTGTAAAGAACACTGCTCTGCTCTCAGATGGCTGAGATGAGGACTGGAGTTCCAGCGCTCAATAAATGCATATAAATTAATGGATGGTGGATGGACCATCGAAGGAGCCGCTGCTGGATGACTGCTAGTATGACAATATTCCAGAGGACAGCACAAACACATTGACCTACCTTGAAGATGTAACTATATTGAACTATGAAATATTCTTTGGCCGCATCTCTGTTTCTCGGGTAGAATAGTCTCTGCCCCACCTGATGTGCTCATCAAGATTTAGTGCAGCTTCAGTGGGTTCTAGAAAAGGAAGAATAAACCCTGTCCTAGGACAGAGACCCTGGCTGAGTTGGAGAGCGATGTGAGAGGTGTGGGGACACATATTGCCTGTGGGGAAGGTTCCCACCCTCTCTACAGTACGGGCTCCTTTCTCTTGTCTAACAGGAGCATGATCCCGCACAGGCACCAGCACCATGAATCATCTGAGCCGTGAGCTTTCCAAAGCACAGGCATCCCCAACCACAGCCTTCCAGGGATGATTAAAAGTTCCCTTATCAGATGCCTTGTTGAGTTCTGCATTTCTTTTGGGTGAGTTTTAGAACTCCCGACAGCTAATTCAATCAAGAGTCATTGCCTACCCGCTTCTCAACCTTGCCCTCCCTGACAAGGAAAAAGCCTGGATAGAAAGCAGGGCTCAATTGAAAGCATTTGGAGGATTGCTGTCCCGGTGCCCGTTGTTTGAGCCCAAGCCTCTTGGATTTAGGATGTTTTGGGTCAATGCCATTTCAGCTTTTCTGGGGAAGTGATGGGCTCCAGCTGTCCGGTTGGTTTCTAGTCTCAAAGACCATGATGTAGATGCTCTGTGACTCCTGCTGCCTCACCCAGAGGAAGGAGGAAGGAAGCAGGGGGTCTGAGATATCCTCAGAGTCTTGGGGCAGACTGCCTTCTCTGTCTTACCGCCCACTGCAGATCCCCCACAGAGAAAATGTTAATGAGCACACTTAATGACATCCACAGATGCTTCTAGAAAGGATGAGAACTGGGCTAACGGGGAAGTGGGAGGAAATGAAAATAGTAAGCTGTAAAGTGTTCCTTAGTCATTCGTGTGAGCTTAACAGGTACGGACTGAGTGCTTGTTGCATATAGTAGTCTCTGGAACGGAACTGAGACTGGAAAAGGAGAGGAGACCGGAAGGAGGAAAACACTTGGCCTCCAGCATCAGAGAGCTCACAGACTCCAGCTGCAGTAAGGTGTGAGGCTCTCACAGGGCGCTACGATGCTGAGAAGCGAGAGCTCACAGAAAGCAGTGGCTGACTCTCCCCATAGCACTCAGGGACATTCGACCTGAAGGACGACGAGGCACTAATATGTCACACAGGGGAAGGACACCTGCCAAGAAGGAAGGAGATAGGAAAACAATCTGAATCTTTAAGCGGCATGGAGTTTAGTCCCGGGATTAAAATTCAGCCATAAATTGAGTGAAATCCTGTCAGCGTGGACGAGCTTGGAGAATAGAGCATAAGTGAGGTCAGTCAGGCAAGGACGGACAGGGTCTCCTCTGCATGGACGCCGAAAGAACTGACCGTACAGGAGCGGGGGAATGGAAAAGAACAGCGGCTGCCGAAGCCTGGGGAAGAGAGGAGGAGGAAGAAGACACCGTGATTGACAGGGTCATTGGTGAACCTGGACGTGAGGTAGAGCTTCTAATAGGACAGTAGGGAAACTATGCTGGACAAGGACTAATTTTGTATTTTAAAGTAAGCAATAAGGATGATTTTGAATGTTTCCAATACAAACAAATGGTCAGTATTTGCGGCAATGGATAAACCGGTTAGCCTGGCCTGATAATGTATGCCACGTATATGGATTAGAATGCCACACAGTACCCTTGAATATGTATGATGGCCTCTCAGTTCATAAACCAGCTTTGTCTGGTTTGAGGGCAGGTTTTGTAGGAGGCTGAACATGAGTCACCAGATCCTGCTGTTCTACACTGGGGGATGTCAATGGGGTATGTTGGGGGATGGATGGATGTGAGGAATGTGAAGCATGGTCATACTTTGGTTTCACTTCATAGTCATATAAGAAGGAGGCTGTCACCTCTGGCAAGCAAAAGATGAGCAAAGTGTAAATGAAAGGCTGCTGGCGGGGATGAGGGGCCTGTGAGTATGGTGCTGGACTACATACCAGTGAAAGATTGAAAGACTACAGGTCTATGGACCCGGTATCTGTTGTTTGTGAACCATTAGGGATGTCAGCCAAATTCTCTGTGGAATGTGAGTAGCCCAAGCCATACCTTCTGCATGAGACATCGTGTGAGGCCTGGGAGTGGCTACTGATTCCAGGACAGCAAGCTATAGACATTTCAGACAGAAGACACTTGATTTTCTCTTTTAAATGAGCATCACACCTGCCCTTTACATGCCAGGTGGTCATAAGTCACCAGATTCTATCATTGTGCAGTTGTTGGTTTGAACCAGTAGTGGAATCTCAGCTATGCCAATTTCCAATGCTATGGTCTTCTCCCTGGAACCTTACAATGATAGTGGAACACCTATAGGAGATCACCACCCACCCCATGTGACTGTCACCTTTATAGGATCTATAGTCATCTCGGTCCAAGGCTCTGGGCATCCCTATGAGGGGTTATCTAGATTAAGTTAACTATGGTAGAAAGACCCACTATGACTATGGGTTAGTCTTGTCTGAGTGAGAGAAGGCAAGTTGAACAGGTGCTTCCCTGTCTCTGCTTCCCAGCTGTAGATACTGTGTGACCTGCCACATCCTTGAGCTCCTGCCTCCATGACACCTCTGTAGTAGTTATGTTGCTGTGGCAGCAGAGCAGAGAAGGACAAGGAGGCATTTTTCATATGTGCAACCTCTTCCGGACCTCAGCAGAGTGAACCACTATCCTGGCCAGCACCATATTAGACAGTAGAACCCTGAGCATCTGAGTTCAAGTGTTTTTATTGATACAGAACTTCTCAGGTGTTCTACCGATAGCAACGCAGGTCATTAGCAATCAAACACCCCCAACATAAATCCAACACATACAAACAATACAAAATGCCAAGACCTAGGGAGCCCCTCACCCAACAGTGCATAGAACAATGATTTTATACATAACCCAAAATAAACTTCTACAACACACCCCCACCATGATGTACTGTACTCTCAGACTGTGAGCCAAAATAAGCACCTGTCCTTCAAGTTGCTTTTCTGTGGGTATTTGTCACAACAACAAGCAAAGTATTTCATATACCCCACAAAGCAGACTTCTTTTACACATCCAAATCCAGGCATCAGGCATAGAAATATGTGGTACACCTCAAGCTCCTGGATCCTGGTGGCCTTGTATAGGAAAGATCAAACTGAGGATACACTAGACCCAAGACAGGGGGTCAGAGCAAAGGGGATATGTTTTCTTTATGCCCCCTCCCTCTTTCTCTCTCTTCTTATGTTCCTTCCCTCCCTCTCTCCTTCTTTCTTTCTTTGAAAGTAGAAATCTCATTTCTGAGATGGCAAAGGTGACATTAGTAAAAAAAGTCCTTTGATATTTATATTTTGTCTTTAGTTTTCGCTATCCATCTTGGAAAGAATGTCTCACAAGGAGATACTGCCACACAGAGTACTGTGTTGAGTGGCTCTCACATGGAGATTCTTCCACACACTGCTGTGCTGAGTGTCTGGGCTCAAAGAAACAAGCCAGGTGATGGTAACGCCCTCACTAAGGAGCTGTAGACACTAAGCTTCCCTTCCCCAGGAAGGGAAATGACCTGGCTTCAGGTACTTATACAGCATTTGGGACTAGTGACTATGGATGTGTCTCCAAGCAAGGGAGAGTTCCAGCTGGCCAGGACAGCACAGTCCTGTGGTAATGCCTGCAGCTATCCACCTTCTGGGAAAAGCTTTTAAAGCTTTTCTTCTTGCAATCTTTTTTTTTTCTCACACAAGAAACTTTTACACCATCTCAGATACACAGATGCATAAACAGATACACAAATCAAACATTTACTGACAATAAATCATGGAGATTTACTGTAAAATAATTCTTTGGTATACATAGAATCTCACCATTTATTGCTTATGAAGGCAAATTTGTATACTAAATATGCTGGGTTACTTGTTTATTTTTCTATAAAGAATTAAATCATGGCTGAATGTTTGACAAGCAGGCTTATCATCTTCAAAGTCTTCTCAGAAATGGCTAATACTTTGATCTCATCGTTGTCATGGCTGCTTCCCATACATAGTACAGAAAAGCAGAAGCACATTTAGGGCCATTTGAAAAATTATTGAAAATTCTTTTCCAATCTTAATCTAAATTCCACTTAACAATATTCATGAACTCTGCTCAGCAACTCAAATAAAATTTTAAAGAAATCCAAAACATTCTGATCCAATCCAATCCAAGGATGTATTAATCCGATTCTTACACGCTGAAGAAAGGCAATAGGGAAGTGTGAAAAGTTTTGGTAATTTAAGAATTATGTTTCTGTAAATAACTGGTATTGTGTAATAAAGACACCACAGTTCAAAGAACAGCCTTGAGTCCGAGTGGAGGCGTTTCAGGCAGCGAGCGGAGGGATGCTGGGTACGATGCAGAGTGCGCATGCGGTGTGTTCTGAATCAAGGCTGCAGCGGAGACACTCAATACCCCGTGGCCTGCAGTACCAGGACATCTTGGGTATGGGTGTGTTTGATTCTGAACTTCTGGGTGTTGCACACTCAGTCTTTTACGGTTGCCCAATTTTTGTGACATCCTCGTTCAGTTCGATGACCCCAGTTTAAGAAACTGGGATTTGGCGATTCTGAGGGGGATTCCTGAACACAGGGCTGGTCAGGAATGGAAAGGCCCCAGTGTGAGGTGGGGTCAGTCACCTAAATGGCCCAATCCTTCACTTCTCCTCCGACCTGTACCTATTTACCATGCAACTGTGGAATGACCTCTAATTCCTGTCTCTAACAGGTGTGAAATTTATAGAATGTACAGTTAACTCTTTAAAGTTTGCTATTCAGTACACCCACAATGCTGTGCAATCAGGACCCATGCTGGATTCTAAAACTGGCAATCGCAATTTGCCGACTCTATCAATGTACCTCTCAGGATATTTCATGTAAGTAGATACCACTGATGTACTGTAATAGTGCTCCCCTGAGCCTGTCTTCAGAGGTCCTGAGCTCTATTATACACATCTGGCTTTCTTTCCTTTCCATAGATGAATGATACTTAACTTGTGCTCCTTTGCTTATCCATTGACAGGCACTCGGCTTTCTCCTTTCTGTCTCTTGTGAATAGGGTTGTTATGCATGTCTGTGGGCCAGTGTTTATCAGAACAATTTCTCAGTTCTTTTTTGTTTATAGCTAGGAGTCCAATTGCTGGGTCATATGGTAAGCAATTATCAGCTATCCACAGTGTCTGCACAATTGCTAATCTTATGAGCAAGGCACAATGCGTTAAGATTTGTTGTTCTTAAACATAAAAAAAAAGATTCTATAATACTTTTGTTAGCTCTTTGAAAATTTCACTTAAGATATCTTGATCATATGCACCCCTTTCCTCCCCACAACTCCTCCCTGTTTCACCTCCACCTCACTCCCCACTACTTTGTGCCTTCATTTTTGTTTTCTTTTAAAAAAAGAAACTATGTGAGAGGAGATCTCCTCGTTACTGCTCTTAAAATCGTTCAATGCCCTCCTTCACAGTATTCCCTGAACCTTAGGGATAGGGCTTGTGTTGCAAATGTATTCATCAGGGCGGGCATTTATCTATCAGTTGATCTCTGTGTTTTGACCATTTGTGATTTTCTGTAATGGTCTTCGCCTGATGCAAAAAGAAGCTTATTTGATGAGGAATGAGATTACAATTATCCGTGGGTAGAAGGATATGTTTTTAGGATGTAGTTAGGAATTACACTGGTTTAGGCTAGTGGCAGCAGTAGGTTCTCTTCTAGGGTCCATGGCTTCAGCAGGCTGGGTAGTTGCCCAGGTTTACTAGCTTTACAGTGCCCAGGCTGACTTCCCTCTTACTGAGCAGGCCTTAAGGCCAATTAGGAGGCTGTTGGGTTACCTCCAGGACGTAAGTGCCACTATTGTAGCTTTCAGAATATCTCGTTATGCTGGTCATTATTGTAGTTCATAGGTGTCACAGTTACAATGCACTATTGATTGCCTTTTTACTTTGGCAGCTCGCATGGCTCCTAATACTGTGAAATCTAGTTCTTAGGGAAAGGGGTTCTACATCAGATCCAGCTCAATTCTTTCAAATCCTGCCTCTGAAGTGTGTAGTGTCTTCAGTAACAGGATCTGACTTCCTTTCCTGAGAGACACCAAGCTTTGCCCAGATTATAATTATCTTGTCATTTAGATGTTGGGTTGTAGGGTTTATTTATATGTTTGATGTGTGATTTACATGTGTCTCTTATAGTTCTATTATTATTGTGGAAGGGATTCTTTCTAAGAGGTGAGGAGAGAGATTCCAAAAGTGAATACCTGGACACAGATGCATTATAAACTAGTAACTGAGCAGGAAACACAGTGAGGAGCTGGTGATGAAATAAGCTGGAGCTTGGGTAGAGAAGTGGAGAGATGGCCTCCTGGGGAGCATGCTTATCCAAGCCAAGGCAAGTTCTCGACCATGCTGGCCCAATAGAATGCTTCACAATGGCGGCCACCACCCTGAACTTCTGCAAGGGCACAATGAAATGGAAAAACCAAAATGTTTCACAAAACCCAATTTAACCTTAAAACTCTGGCTACAATTTTAAAATTGAAAACAAGAATCAGAGACAAACCTATATTTTCCAATCACTACTTTATAATCTTTTTATAAAAAATAATCTCATTGAGGGGGAGGTGCCACAGTGTGTATGTGGAGGCCAGATGACAGTCTGTGGAGATCCATTCTTTCCTTCCACCATGTGGGGTTTCGGGGTTCAAACCCAGGCTACTGGGCTTGGAGGCGAGTGCTTTCACCCACTGAACCATCTCTCCAGCCCTTATATCCTTCATATTAAAGCTCAGAGCAAAGTCTCCTCTGTGCCTGTTGGGCAGGGAATGTCCTAGGGAAGCTCAGTAGTTGACAAAACATAAGCTTTGCTGGATGCAGGAGAGTGCCTGCCTCCTCTGTGGAGAGGAGGAGGCAGAGGAGACTTGGGACTGGTGAGAATGTGAAATAGTGACACCTCTGACAGCCATCCTATTTCATTCAGATTAAACACACACACACACACACACACACACACACACACACACACAAACTTCTGTTCACACAAAAATCTGCATAGAAACTGCAACAATGGCTTTCTTCATTATTGTACCAATGTAGTAACAACCCAGATATTCATCAACTGATGAATGGAAACACAGACTATGGTTTATCTATAAAATAGAATACTATTTAGCGAAAAAAGGAACACTAATATACAAAATAAAATTGAAGATGCTCAGATTCATTTTGCTAAATGAAAGAATCCAGACTTAACACACTGAATGCTCTGCATCCATTCAGAGGATGTTGTGGAAAAGGAGAAAGTATATGTGATTTAGTCACATTCGTGGTTGGCAGAGCCTGAGCATAGGCAAAGACGGCTGATGCTATTTCACACTGCACGAAGAGACAGAAAAATGTCTTCGTCCTAGGAAATGGTAGCACTGAGTTACTCTCCATTGTTCACTTTATAAATGGGTCATTGTCTTCCCTGAACTAGCTCCATTTCATGAAGCTTCTTGTTAAGCTGAAGAAACCTTGAACAGAAATCCAGAATTCTGAAAATAATCTCCATTTGCGGTAAAATGAACTGATTTTCCTTAAGTAGAAAGGAATAATTTAAGGTACAGAATGCAGTGCTCAGGGACCTGTAGCATCTCCATAAAGAAGATGGCATGTTCTATCCAAAGGCACACCATCATCCCAGTGGATCACCCAAGGGAGCTGCTATAGTGGGCTGCTCTAGGAACATAGAAAGCATTAACTGACCCCCCCAAATCCTTCTAAATATTGTTCTATATTCTCAAGTTGTAAGTCTCTCCACCCCCAAATATTCAAAAGTCCAATATCTATATAAGCTTTTCATCTCAACACACAATGAGGTCACACATTAAACACAAGTTTGGATCTAGCACTAAGGTAAAAGACAGTTGGCAGAGTGTTAGCCCAGCATGCAGAGGGCCCTGGGTTTAACCCCTATAGTAGTACACCTGCGGTGGTGGCTCACCAAGAAAGACAAGGAGGTATTTTCATACATGGAACCCCAGTCCTCAGCAGAGGGAACCACTATCCTGGCCAGCACCATACTCAATCGACACTAGAACCCCTGATTGTCTGTGCTCAGGTGATTCAGAACTCCTTAGGTGCAGATAATAAACAATCAAACAGCCTTCAGAGAAATCCAGCACCTGCAAACAATACAGAATGCCCTAGACCTAGGATAGCCCCTTACCTATCAGTGCATAAAACATTTTCAAACATAACTAAAAATAAACTTTCCCAACAAACCCCCAGCACTGAAAAGAAAAGGGGGAAAAGGTCAGGTTCTAAAGTAAATAAATCCTATAGTTTGGATCTGGAATATTCCTATGGCCCACTTGTTAAAGCCACTAGCTTGGCACTGTTAGGAAACAGTGAAGCTTCGGAAGGTAGGGCCTCTCAGAAGACCTTAGGTCAGGCTTTCAAGAAGACTGTGGAACCATGACCTTTTCTTGCCTCTTTTTTCTTCTTTTCTGTGAAGTAGAGGCTTCATCTGCCACACCTCCCCCCCCCACAATGCTGTCTTCCTCATTACATGCCCAAAGCAGTGGGCCAACCAATCACAAACTGAAGCCTCCAACATTGTGACCCCAAATAACTCTTTCGTCCTTTTAAGTTGTTTGCCTCTGGTATTTTGTTACAATAATGGAAAGCTGAGGAACGCAGTATATAAGGCAGAATGTCTTTGGCTACCCAATAGGAAGGAAATGCAGTGAAGAGCAACATGGAACATAGAGCCCCAGAGACCTGCATTCACTGGAACATCACTAGCAAAGGGGGCCACATGCAGAACATGGTGCACCTCTGTACACTGTTCACTGAGAGGAAGCTCCAGAAAGGCTCCTCTCCTCACTCTCTCCAGGATTCCTTAAGGATGGAGTGTGAGTGGAGCACCTCACCCTACCCTGAGTTCCTGCTCTTCTGGGCATAAGTGAGAGGGCACAAGGCAAAGCCAAGCACTTGGCCAATCACAGTAAATGAGGGGGTTGGAATAAGCCCAGAGACCGACCTCTAACTAACCAGTGGCCACATGATGGAAAAAGGTGGGAAGCCACTCAAGAAAGCATTGCTGTGTCATAGAGTGGTTGATGTTGATACATTCTGTGCTGATGCTGATACACTCTGCACTTATTTTTCTCTGCACATCTCTCCATGGTGTCTTTCTTTCCCATCCTCCATCCTTTGTCTTCATCTCTACCGATTTCCCTGCTTCCCGTATCCTCACTTTCTCCTTTTCTTGCTTACTCTCTTCACCAGCCTTTGTAGCTTTCTCAGTCAAGTCTTCAACTCAGAAAGCCTCTTTGAAGACAGTGTTTCTTGAAGATCCCATGCCACACTGGAAAGACAAAGTTTGTTTTCTGGGAGCGGGAGATAAAAAAACATTGACACTACTTTGTGGAGCCCATCCTGGTCTTGACACAATTTAATTATCTGGTGTAACAAAGCAGGTATTTGTCATGCCTGGGTACTTTAATGGTGGGATGACACCAGGCATTTAATTAAGGTGGTCTATCCAAAAACAACCTTAGACTCAGACAGTCCCTTTCTGGAGCACTCAGCGTAAAAATTTTATCCCTTGAGAATGACACTATTAAATCAGGCTGATTACTCTACTTTTAAATGGACCAGACCTTATTTCAGAAGGGTATGCAGTAACTCTAGTCACTTTATCTAATTAGGTTGCATATGAAATAGCTTAAGGATTAAAACCAAACAACAACAGAAGATGCTATTATTATCCACATGCAGAAAAACAGACTTTAAACACCAACTAATTAAAACTGCTCATATATACATATATAGATACACTTCAAGGTCATTATATATATTTAATATAATATTTAGTATAATATATTTAAGCATAATATAATAGTTACTATTAAATATTATGATTTATGTTTAACATAACATTTATATATGTAAAATGTATCTCTCTATATAGATACACATGCTGTACATTTAGTGTAAAATTAAAATAGTTAGCTCCACAAATGAGAGATTCAATAATTTGATCAGGATAACACAGGTAGGCTGGGATAACAATGATGTGAGACCCCAAACCTTCTATCTCAAAACACCAGTCTTCAAGCTGGGATCTAGCTCAGTGGAATTGAGCTTGTCAACCAGGTAAGAGATTCTAAGGCTAGTCTCCCATACCAAAAAGAGCAAAACAAAAGAAGAAAAGATACTCCTGTATCTGTCAGCTTTCCAGTGTTTGGACCAAAGAGTGGAGGTAATAAACTTTATAAGGAAGAAAGATTTATTTTGAGTCCTGGTATCGGCTCATGACAGATTGATTGACACTGCTGCTTTTGGGTCTGTGGTAAGGTAGAATATCATGGTTGGGCGCATCTGGTAGAGCAGAGTTGCTTACCTTATCAAGGTCGTAGGCTGGAATCCCTGTAGCTCTGGCAAAGCCACACCTCCAGTGACCTAACTTCCTATACTCTAGGTGGCTCCACTTCCTAAAGGTTCTACTACTTCCCATTAGCTCTAAGCTGGGGACCAAGCCTTCCAAACACAGCTTCCCAAGTTCAGAGATTGAATGCATGCTCTACTACCACCTGGCTCATTTGAGCAATCTTAAAAAGACACATAATGTATAAATATCTATACATATAGATATGCAGATCAAAAATATATAGATGCAACTGGAAGCTTCCTTCTTGCTGGCTAGTGCCAGAAGGTTCTGTGCCGGCTGCTGTGGGAGATCTAATATCCACAGCCCTACTGCTATCTATATAACATACAATACTTTTGCATACAATGTCTTGCATACGATACTACTGACTGTCCAAGCAAAATATGCCCACTGGTACAATAGTGGCAAGTCTGTTATGAGTTTAACCACCTACTTTGTGCTTGAATTAGAGGCCAGCTCTGCAAGAAAGAATTCACATTTGATTTGATAATATATGCATAGCCAAAAGCCTGTGGTTACAGAGGTCACAGGCCTAAGGAAAAGCTAACTGCTCTTATTTTGCAAAATTAGCATGATACATCCATCAAATTGCCTTCTAAGTAACTCTGGTGGTGCTTATAGGTTAGTGCTGCTGTCACCGCAGAGACTCATAACTTAAAAGTGCTGAGAATAAGTAGCCTTTGAATATTTAGCCATAAATGGACATCTGTATCATTCCCTTCCCAACTCAGGGAACATCTCAGAAAGAAGGGTGGAAAGAACATACGGAAGTGAGTGGGAAGCGGTGGGGAAGGCTGACTGCTCCCATGGCATGGCTGTTGCACTCTCGGTCTCCCAGGAGCCACGTGACTACCTACACAGGATCCTCATGAGATTAGGACCATTAACATTCTTCAGTAGAGGGGAGGAGAGGCTTCCTTGGACCCACCTCTCCTTGAAGATTTATGTGCCTTTGTTGTTTGGTAAGTGTGGGAGATAAATCTTTTTCATGGTACAGTTGTTAAGAAGATTCCCATGTTCCTCTAAATAACCTTAATGAAACTCATTGAGAAATCAAGAAAAAAAGACTTAGATAGAATGAGGAAGGAAGGGGTTGGTAGGAGTGGGGTGGGGACAAGAGCAGATAGCAAGTCAATGTGACCAAAGCACAATGTGCACGTGTGTGAAAATACCATATATGAGAAACCTGTTCTCGTATATAATTAATTCATGATCGTAGCAAAAATAAGAGCGACAAGGAGATTGGGAAGATGGCTCAGTGGTTAAAGTGCCTGTTCTGCAAGCATGAGGACTGGAATTTAGGTCCCCAGAATCCACTGCAACTCCATCCTTAGAAGGTGGAGATATGATATCCGCAGCTATATTGGCCAGTTCTGGGTTTGACTGACACCTCCTCAGAAGAGTAAGACAGATGAGTGAGAATGATTCCTTAAGTTAACCCCAGACCTCCACAAGCATATGAACACATATGTACTTGCATTTGCACACACATGCAAACACGTACATGCATGCCCACACATGCACTTGAAAAACAAAAAAAGGAATAAAAAGACAAAAATAAAGTATATGTACATAGATCATGTTATAAAACACTATATATATATATATATATATATATATATATATATATACATACATACACACACACACACACACACACACACACATGCCATGGGTAACTATGGTTTTTTGTGTGCTTGTGTATTTGTGTATCCATATGAGCATCCACAATGTTCATCCCTCACAGCCAATGTTGTCCTCATATCTTGTTCCCTAATATATGTTCCCTAATATAAGACAGAGACAGACCCCTAGAGAACTTGTGGCCTGAGTCGATCCTATGGGATGGTTTTGGATGTCACTCCTCAGGGAAGCAGAAATGAGTTTCATGGTGGAGTGAGTAAGTGCATGCATGATATGAGACGCACCACAGCCTCCCAACGTTTGTTTCCCTCCATTTTCCACAGTGGTGGAGTTTCTAGGAGAGCTAATGGCTGCCCAAAGCCGAACATATCATTTCTTTGCAGCAAGGTGTGTCCATGTGGCCTAATTCTAGGCAACAGGAAGCAATGTGAAGAACGGGGCAGTGCCATTTGAGCTTTCTCTAGGAAATCACACACGCTCTGGCCTATTTTTCTCTATTACCTGGAATAAAGGTCTTCCTTAGAACCTGGTCCTGAGACCTCTGTCCGGGACTGCTGGGGGTCGGGGAAGGTGCACAGAGGGAATAGCTTGGCCACAGAGCTCTGTGGGACAGCACATTGTTACCCCTGGCTTTCCTGTGACAGTGCTCTGCCTCACCTCACCGTGCTTGCCCTGAGTTTTCATATTTCTCCCTTCATCTATTCACGCAAGCACCGTGCATGCATCACTTGGATTAGCGAGGGTGCTTTGGAAAGCTTTTATCAGATGTTTGTAGTTGTATGGAGTGCAAGTGCCCGTCTTTGATTTGATGGAGTATGGATTTATTACCAGAGACAGTGATAATTAAGAAGCCATAAAGCCAAAGCTACTGTGCAGTTTAAATAATGGCACTCTAAAGCATTAAAAGAAAATGAAATGTCTTTCTCAAATTGTGCAAATCTTGAGTACTTTTTCCATCTGTAAGAAGGAAGCTACAGTGTACAATAACTCATGGTGAGTTTTGGAGCAACTGCTCAAGGCACTGGTGGTTGCTTCTGAGCATTGTCTGAACCCAGGAAGACTTGGGATAGGACCTTCTCTCCTTTGATATGTAACTTTTGATAAGTTCTTTAATTTCACCAAGCTGTGGGTCCCCTCTGTAGAATAAAGATGATAGCAATGTTTTCTTTTTTATGGACTTCCGTGAGCATTGCATGAGCTACAGTATGTACCTTGGTAGAATAGCTTTCTCTCAGACGTCCAGTCTCTTACTGGGTCTCCATCACTCGGTATCCATAGATACTTCTATTCCAGGTCCTTCTTTACTTTGGGTCTGGTGACACTGTGCAAGTTGTGTGTTATTCCAGTACTAGTAAGAGTTCTTCTAGTACTTTGGCACCAGAATCCTGCTAGAGTGATTGCCTTTCCTATATGCCAGCCCTAGGCTGTCCTGGGCAATACCTTGAAATCCCTGTTCTCTGAGATTCAGATGCTACCCTGTGATTTGACGCCTTTATTCTATTTTGTATTATCAGAACATTTCATCTATTTATTTGTTTGTTTGTGTGGGAGAGCACAAACATAACATAACATGTATGTAAGATCAGAAGACAACTCGGGAATCTGTTCTCTCTTGGGACTGTGTAGGTCCCAAGAATATAACACAGATTCTTAGACTTGGCAGAAAGTGCCTTTAGCTGGTGAACGATCTCACCAGGCCTTCGTTCTGGTATCCCACAAGCCTCTCTTGCTGCCTCCTTGAACTTGAACAACTTTCACTGTACTTCTCAATTGTCCTCATGGCTAGAGCCTCCCATGCCTCGCCCACCCTCAAATCAGACCATTGTTTTCTAACTTCAAAGGAAAAAAATAGAGGTTGTGAGAAATTGCTCTTAAATATTTTGTCTTTCCTCAAATCTTGATCAGTTCCTTGATTAGGCTTGGGGAGTTGGAACCCTGTGCTCTGAAGGTGTTGGCTTCCTTCCTTTCTGTTCTTTGGGAATAGTCATGTGTTTGCTTGATAATGGGAAAAGAGTGAAAAACAAGAATACCAGGTCAAAGATATCTAAACTTTTCCAGAATATTCTCTGCTAAAGTTATCAGTGCAGCATGTCCAAGAGACAAGTTATCTCATCCTCAGTAAATGGCTTTGAGACCTTAAACCGTTTTTATAACGCTAAGAAAATTGAGTTCCACCAGCTAGATCCCACCCGGACTCATGTGTTAACATTGTGTTTCAGACATAGCTTTTATTTTACAACATGGTTAATAATCTTGGAAATAGAGTGACAATTCTCTTTAGATGACTGATGTATAGCAATCTCAGTTGTTTGCTGCAAGACCAAGGAGTCGAACACCTTCTGTGTGTCCAATCGCCATGATATTCTGGACTAGAAGTTTACCATATTCTCTTGCATCATTTGTTAAACTGAATACCACACCCCTCACCTCATGCCCAGTCCACTGACATTTTGCCTTAACTATCCCATTTTTCCCAAGTTCAATATGGAGGCCAAGCATGAGAAATGTACCTCTCAGATCTCTTGATGGTCTGTGTTTTTGACATTCCACCTTTAAGGCTTTTCTTGACCCAGAGTATTAACTGAAGGCACTGACATACACATCTGACAGAAGCAAGAAAGGGTGGCTTTAACAGTCCAGAGAAGAAAAGACAGCATGTTAATCTAGAGAGGAGAATTTAAATGTTACAGCAGTCTGCAGCATTAACAGAAAGGCCAGCAGGTTTGTCCATTCCAATTTCCCCCAAGAGCAAGCCTGATTTACAACAAAGAACAATTATTGAAATTCATAAGAGCGACACCAATCATCAATAAAAGGTCAAATGAAGTTTAATATGATCTGTCAAAGGAGCTCTAAAAATATGTAACACATTTAAAGCGTTTTATAAAAGAGTAATTTAAAACATGTTTTGTTCAAGAGAACAATGCCAATTACCTGAAAAGCTGACGAATGCATTTTTGCCAAAGGTTGCAGAATGAATGAGACAGCAGTCATGGACAGTAGGTACAAAGACTTGGGCTTGCTTTATCCCAATGCTGCAGCTAAAAGCTGCTAGAAGCACACACCTTGTCAAAAGATCGTGGGTCCAGGGTCTTATTTCTAACAGTCAGTACTATTATCTTCCTTCGCGTCATACCCCCAAAGTTACCTTTAAGTTATATAATGAAAGCAAAGTTGTGTGAAAACTCATTTCACGTGGAGAATTAAACAGTACCCACAATGGCCCAACTGGAAATATAGAGCTAATGTCTGCTGCATTCTTGGGGATGTTACTCAACCTAGAGATGTATGAATCATGGGAAATGTACTGGGCCTCTTTCCAGGGAATCCTTGAGTTGATAACAATTATTCCACTAGGACAGGAGCTCTTTGCTCTAAAGACAGTATGAATTGGAAACATTTAAATAAAGAGAAGGTAATGAAATAGTCTGTTATAACAAAACTAATGCTTATCAAACAGTACCATATTCAAATATCCCATGTAAAACTGGCCCATGTGTCTGTGCCTCCCACATCCACAGAGTCAAACAGAGACTTGTTCCCTTACTGAGCAAACAAAGACCCATTTCTTGTCATTATACCCTAACAATATAGCATAAAATATATACATTTACATTCATCATGTACTTTAAGTCATTTAGAGGTGGTCTAAAGTATGCAGTAGGATGCGCACAGGCTATGTACCTACCAACGTATATGCCCTGAACTGTGGGACTCTTTGAAGCCTGTGTCACATACCATGTACTCATAGAAATCATTGTGAACTCTCAAATGAGGACAGTACTGGGTACATGCAGACACTATATAAAAAGCATTACGAGCTCTACAAATTCTGCGTAGGGCACTGTGAGCTCCCCACACAGCTCTGTGCAGGGCACCATGAGCTATGAGCAGGGGAAAATGTATTCAATACAGAATGACTTGAGATGTGCACAGGACATTTAAATGCCAATGCGTTGCCCTAGTATATACGCAGGAAGCTATGACTGGTACAAAGTTCCCTAGGAACAGCACACAGGACATTATGAAAGTACAGTTCAGTACAGGGCAATGTGAGATCTACACCAAGCACTGTAACCTATACACAAGGTACTATGGGTTCTATAAAGGCACTGAGACCTCTAAAAATGTCCCATAAGATGAATATACGTGCAGTATGAAATCTCTGCAGACCACAGGGAACTGTTTGTGAGGACATCATAAGACACACACAGGGCACTACAATATGTACAGAGGGAGTTATGGTTTGCATGTTGGTGCACATGTGTGCTGTGGTTTCTACATGGGGCATCATGAGCTCTATACAAGGGCTGTCATGCCTATAGAGACAAAGCAAACTCTATAGGGTGCTTGGAGTTTATTTACATTATTTTAGGATCTATTCAAAGCACTATGAGCTATTTGAAGTCCAGTGCTAGCTATACACAATTAAAGTATGAATTATATACTGGTATACTCTGTTCCCTACCAAGAGCAGTACAAGTGTATACAGAACACCCTGAAGAGCTGTGTATGGCACTAGAGCTCCATATGCACTAACAGCTATCTACGGTCAGGTATCACTTCCAAACAGTGTGAGCTCACCACAGACACTATGGCCTCTTTGGAAGTGACTTGGAACTCTATACAGGGTACTCTTTTGTAGATGTAGATTCACACATCTGATGAATCTACAGCTACATTTTTTAGTGTTTCTCATGGGTGTCCCAGGGAGTGTGAAGAGGTGTCCCAACACCAAGTGCACCCATTCCAGAAAGCACTCCTTCACACATTTCAGTGTCTCATCCCTACACACAGTGAGCTCCATATAGGTCCATTGTGAGCTTCACTCTGGTGCACTCTGAGCTCCACACGAGTGTACTGTGAGATCAAAACACATACATTCTGAGCTCCATGAGGGCAGAGTGTGGGCTCCATGCAGGTTCAATATGTGCTCAATACAGAACACTATGACCTCTCTACTGGGAATTATCATCTCCATACAGGCACAATGCATGGAATAATAGGCACCATGAGACCTATACATTGGTATACAGAGTTCCGTGTGTTATGTACAGGATTTTGAGTTATTTAAAGGTCTCTATGATCTATATTTTGAACTATGAACTCTATACTCTGTCCTATGACCTCTATAGAGGGCTCTATGAAGTCAATACAGGGCATTCTGAGCTCTACAAGGGCACTGTGAACATTATATAGATACTATGAGCTATATTCTGGGAACTCTGAGCTTTTAACAGGACAATGTGAAGTGTAAAACAGGCAC